>JAVSCE010006307.1:0-74929 GCA_032199065.1 Smutsia gigantea | reverse complement strand
CCAAGGATCAAGTGGGATTCATCCCAGGGATGCAAGGATGGTACAACATTCGAAAATCCATCAACATCCACCACATCAACAAAAAGAAGAACAAAAACCACATGATCATCTCCATAGATGCTGAAAAAGCATTTGACAAAATTCAGCATCCATTCCTGATTAAAACTCTCAACAAAATGGGTATAGACGGCAAGTACCTCAACATCATAAAAGGCTATATATGACAAACCCACAGCTAACATCATACTTAATGGCGAGACACTGAAAGCTTTTCATCTAAGATCGGGAACAAGAAAGGAATGCCCACTCTCTCCAATGTTATTCAACATAGTACTTTGAGGTCCTAGCCACAGCAACTGATGTGCCGAAGACATACAAGGCAATTCAGATTGAGGTAAGAAGTCAAATTCATCTATTTGCAGATTGAGCCATGATACTGCACACAAAAAACCCCAGATTACATTCCAAACTACTAGAACTAATATCTGAATTCAGCAAAGTTGCAGGATACAAAATTAACACACAGAAATCTGTTGCTTTCCTATACACTAATGATGAACTAACAGAAAGAGAAATCAGAAAAACAATTCCATTCACAATTGCATCAAAAGAATAAAGTACCTAGGAATAAACCTAATGAAGGAAGTGAAAGACCTGTACTCTGAAAACTACAAGACACTCCTAAGAGAAATTAAAGAGGACACTAACAAATGGAAATGCATCCCATGCTCTTGGCTAGGAAGAATAAATATTGTCAAAATGGCTATACCTAAAGCAATCTACAGATTCAATGCAATCCCTATCAAACTACCAACAGCTTTCTTCAATGAACTGGAACAAATAATTCTAAAATTCATATGGAACCACAAAAGACCCCGAATAGCCAAATCAATCCTGAGAAGGAGGAATCAAACAGGGGAATTACACTCCCTGACTTCAAGCTCTACTACAAAGCCACAGTAATCAAGACAATTTGGTATTGGCACAAAACAGACCCACAGACCAGTGGAACAGAATAGAAAATCCAAACATTAACCCAAACATATACAGTCAATTAATATTTGATAAAAGTGCCTTGGATATACAATGGGGAGATGACAGCCTGTTCAGCAGCTGGTGCTGGAAAACTGGACAGCTACATGTAAGAGAATGAAACTGGACTACTGTCTATCCCCATAGTAGAACCTGTGGACTGAAGATTGAATGTAAGACATGAAACCATAAACCTGAGAAAAACATAGGCAAAAATCTCATGGACATAAACATGAGAAACTCCTTTTCATGAACATATCTCCGGCAAGGGAAACAAAGCAAAAATGAACAAGTGGATCTATATCAAGCTGAAAAGCTTCAGCACGGCAAAGATTTAATCTAATTAGTGAGAAACAAAAAAGACATCCCATAGTATGGGAGAATATATTCATAAAAAACGTATCTGATAAAGGGTTGACATCCAAAATATATAAAGAACTCATGCACCTTAACAAATGAGCAAATAATCCACTATGGGCAGAGGACATGATAGACACTTCCAAAGAAGAAATTCAGATGGCCAACAGGCACATGAAAAGATGCTCCACATCGCTAATCATCAGAGAAAATGCAGATTAAAACCACAATGAGATATCACCTCACACCAGTGAGGATGGCCAACATCCAAAACACAAACAACAACAAATGTTGGCGAGGATGTGGAGAAAAGGGAACCCTCCTACACTGCTGGTGGGACTGCAAATTAGTTCAACCATTGTGGAAAGCAGTATGGAGGTTCCTCAAAAAACTCAAAATAGAAAATACCATTTGACCCAGGAATTCCACTCCTAGGAATTTACCCTAAGAATGCAGCAGCCCAGTTTGAGAAAGACATATGCACCCCTATGTTTATTGCAGCACTATTTACAATAGCCAAGAAATGGAAGCAACCTAAGTGTCCATCAGTAGATGAATGGATAAAGAAGATGTGGTACATATAATAATTGGAACAGGCAGCCATAAGAAGAAAACAACCTACCATTTGAAACAACATGGATGGAGCTAGAGGGTATTATGCTCAGTGAAATAAGCCAAGCCGAAAAAGACAAGTAAATGATTTCACTCACATGTGGAGTATAAGAACAAAGAAAAAAACTGAAGGAACAAAACAGCAGCAGACTCACAGAACCCAAGAACGGACTAATAGTTACCAAAGGGAAAGGGACTGGGGAAAATGGGCGGGAAGGGAGGGATAAGAGGGAAAAAGGGGCATTACGATTAGCAGATGTAATGTTGGGGGGGCACGGGGAGGGCAGTACAACTCAGAGAAGACAAGTAGTGATTCTATAGCATCTCACTACGCTGATGGACAGTGACTGTAATGGGGTTGGTGGGGGGGACCTGATGAAGGGGTAGTTTAATAATCGTAATATTGCACATGTAATTGTAAATTAATGATAATAAAATAAATTATATTAAAAAAAAAAAAAAAAGATTATATACCAAGTTAAATATTTTAAGGAACAATATTTATCATGTTTTCATTAGTGCCAAACATAATATTACTACAAATAGCAAAGCTTTTTCTCCTCAACATAGTACTTTTATTATAAATTACACTAAAGCATGATTTTTTACCTTTTACCCAGGCAAGCAAAACTAAAGGACATGATATACTTGATATACTCCTATGAGTGATAATGGCTCATTACAGTGTTATCGTGCAATCTGAAGGATGAACACCCACCACGATCACATTGTGAATCATTTTAATAGGACATGTTAGTGATGGCAATCATTTATTCTCCTTCATACAGCCTTCTTGAAGAATTTGACCCTCTGCAACATGGGAAGAGATAGACGTTCATGTCATATATTCCCCCTGCAGTAGTGCACCAGATGCTTGAACAAAAAAATTTGACCCAGAGATGTTAATGGCCACAAAAGCCAGACGTATAAGGTCATGTAGCAACTGAGGCCACAATTTAGGGGCATTCATTGTTTTCCATGTCTGTTTGATAAACTGGCAGGGAACTTTGAGATGAGAGGTCATGTGGTTTTGGAGCGAGAGCTGGAGAAATAAGCAGCCATTGGCTCTGATAGCTCTAGTTCTTAGTCTCTTCCAGCTGTGAGACTCAGTAATTCTTCCTGCCCTTGGATTCTGTGATTTCCTTGGATTCGATCTTCACTTAAAGCTTTATCTAGTGTGCTTCTGTTTCTTATAATCAAATGATCCTTGGACATCAGTACAGAGAGTTAAAAAATTAGTAAATATCCCTATGTTTTAATGTTTCAAGATTTGATTAAGCTGATAAATATAAACAATTTATTTATTAAAATAGTATCAACATAACAAGATTGCAAAAAATTTCAACATGTTTACTCTTTATTGAGGTTTAGGAAATAAAGATTTGGAGTCTGTAATATTCCTTATTTCTGATCATCTTTCAGAGTCATAAATGAGAAGATTGTGCTCCAGTAAAACAGGCAGTGGGCCAGATCAGACCTTTGGCAGAAATCTTCTGACCCCCAGACTAAACAATTATAAACCCCTGGGTCCAACCAACTTCAAGTTTTAGTGTCTGTGTTTCCAGTGGTTCTCTGAAATCTTAGAAATTCATTCAATGTTTTTCAGATTCATGTTTTTTAGTTTATAAAATAAGGTTGTAATAATTCTAATTGGCCTCATAGAATTTAATGAGGAATATTTAAGCAGATCAAATGAGATTAACTATAGTAAAGTAGTAAATACAGTTCCTGGCTCAGAATTTATTCAACAAATACCATCTCTGTCAGACTTTGTTGTAAGCACATTAAAGAGAAATTCAGGGGGAAAAACAGAAAAGTAGTAGTAAATACTATTTATGGGAGGTGAACAGAACACTGGAGAAAAGTGTATAAACTATACATTTCACTGACCAATCTACCTATTAAATAGGAAGCTTCAAAAAATTTAAAATACTGATAAATTTAATTAACTGCCAGGAACATTAAATAACCCTGTAACAAGAGGAGGGAAATTAATCATGCTGTAATTGCTATTAAATATAATTTAGCATCATGTTATATATAAGAGATGTGTTTAATATACATTAGGAAAATGTTATTTTGCTTCTTTGTTAAGATAAAAACTTACAATTCCATCCTGTCAGTTTAGATATGTTCTGTCCTGAATGAAGACTCTTAACCATCTGTGTGCCGGATAGAGTCTTAGAGGGCTTTAAAGTTTCTAATAAAATTTTGACTGGTGAGACTAATGATGTAAAAGGATCAGGAAGCCACAAACCTCCCTCTTGTGTTTCTTCTAGAAAAAGGTCAAGGGTTGAATGAGAGAGAGGCTTATGTCATTGTTCTTATAACACAGTCTGAAATTATCTTCCAGATTGCAGGTAAAGTTACTGCAGATAAGATAAAGGTGTTATCCCCTACACTATGCAATGGCAAGCCTCCCCAGTCCAAGAAATCCTTACCCTCCAAAGTTAGGGGGATTCTGGTAACATCAGTGTGTTTATTTGGCACCTTTGTTAAGAGTTCAAGCCTCTCTGTGGGTAATGATGCTCCTTTTAGTCTGCAGCATCCTGGGAGCAGAACAAGGGAAATGGGGCAGAAAAAGAGAGAGAATATTTCCCTTTTGCAAAAAAAGGAAAACTTAGGTATAATTCCTGATGGAAGCCATACACTGCTCTGCTCTGATGGTGAATCTTTGGAGTTAGGCTGCCTGCTGTCTGCACTAAACCAGCCACCTGAGGCAATGGCCCGGCAGCTGTTGGGAAACGCTCTGAAAGGCTTCGCTGCTTGCTTCTTTCTCTTGCGTTTGGAAACACAAATTGCTCTAAAAGAGGTCCCTGGTAAGCTAGACTCTAGGCTAATGCATCTGATTAGCAGCAGTTTAATAACCTTACAAGATAATTAAAAATGCAGATTCATGGGCCCCATCTTAAACCCCCTGGATTAGAAGCTCTGAGGTATATGTGTGCATGAGAGAGGGGGGGGTATGTTGGGGTAATGGGGAGGCGTTCAAGAATCTGCATTTTTTTCTTGATTCCTCAGTTGATTGTTAAGCAAAATAAAGATAAAGGTTGCTTTCCAGAAACGCTTTTCTAACTAATCCTTCCCCACAACACTGCTCAATTCTTATCATTGTAAGGGTCGCTGTGTCCAAAGCAGCTGCTCTATCAAAAGACCGTGTCCTGAACTTCTGCAGAAACTTTCCCAGCCAAATGATTTTGACAAAGATGGAATTGGTCTATGGAGTTTCCTTAACTCAAGACAGGCTAGGATGGGTAGGATTAAGCAGATAGGGCTAGGCTGTTTGAACTTTATCGCAGGGGTTTTGACCCCAGATCCACAGGTCCTCCCAAGGCGTCCATGGATGGGAAAACATTTACATCTTTATTTTCTCTAACCTGTAGTTGAAAATTAGCATTTCTTTCCACTATGAATTTGGCAACAAATAGCATGAGTTTTAGCTGAACCTGAAACTGTCACCAATTGAAATTACACATATTCCTGTTCCACATTTTGTTGTTAAGGATAGCTTGGAATATTATTTATCCTCATCAAAACTTCAAATTACAATTGTTTTTAGGCTTGTCACTAGATCTTTTTAAAAATATTAATAAACATATTCTTGCACACATATTTAAAAATATTTTGATAAATGTATTTCAGTATAGTTGGTTGCCTTTGTAATCTTGTAACTTTATTCTGCACACTAAAACCATTATTCTGTGAAGTGGTCCATAGGTTTCACCTTCTCTCAGAATAATGTTCTAAATATATGTTATGTGACTTCACATATGATTGCCAAAGGCGCCCATGGAACTGAAGAGCTCCTGCTCTAAAGGACTCTCAAACTATCAAGTGGCTTTTGGGGCAGTGAACAGTGAACATTTTGAGATGTTTGTTGGTTTAACTCTGTGTTTGTTAATTATTGTAACATATTGGAGACTGCCGAAGTACTGCCTAAACCCCTCAGACTAAGAGCAAAGACTTCATCCTTATAGGTTTAACCAGCTTCACAGTAACTAACCCAGTCAGCCAGTGGGATCTAAACTCAACTCCTAGGGTCCTAACTGAGGATCTTGGCGTAGGTGCCCCAGAGCCCTGCTGTTGTTCGGCTGGCAATTCTTTGGTTTTTTTTATTTGTATCGTGGTCATTAACTCAACAAGTGCTCTTTGGCCTCTACAAATGAAGCATTCTGCTTCTTAGGGAAAGAAATGGAAGAGGCATGTTTCCTATCCTCCAGCACAGTAGGTCTCAAGCTCTGGTACCTCAGGCCCTATGATTACAGGTTAAGTATATGAGCACAGATGCCTGTGTTCAAATCTTTTCTGTCCCTCACTAGCTGAGTGACTTTGGGCAAATTGCTCTCCATGCCTGTTTTTTCATCTGTAAAGTGAAATGATTCATGGGTACACTCAGGAGAGTACTTGGTCAGCATGCAGTAAGTTTTACTCGTTATTCAGTATACAGAATTGTGGGTCACAGCCCAAACTTCTGATCAGAATCTCTTGGGGACTCTGCCATGTGCAGTTTGTCAAGCATCAGAAGTGATTTTGATATACTTTAGAGCAGTGTTTCTCAACATATTTTTCATTATTGTCTCTCTAAGAAGCCATTTTAGCATTTTTCCCTAACTACCCCCTCCTCATGAAATTTTAGTACCAACATATATGTACTATATATCTGTTTATATATTTTGGCCCTTTGAAGGATAACAAATCATCATAATATCTAAGATTTTTGTACCACCCCCCAAACTCTGAGAACAATTTTAGTCTTCCTGTTGAAAGCACATGCTTTAAAACTGCACTCTCAACCTTGGCTGCATATTAGAATGAAATAGGGGAGCTTTTAAAAAAATATTGATGCCTGGGATACACCACCAGTCCAGTTAATTAGAACTTCTTGGGGTGGGACACAAACAAGAGTGTCTTTTTAAAGATTCCCAGATGATTCCAATACGTCGCCAAAGCTGAGACTCACTGCCTTAAAGTGTGAGCTCCTCTTACAGGAGATTAAAATCTTACTGGCAAACAGTACCTACAAACATGAACATAAACAATGCAGAAATGAAGGGAACAGTGAGTGCTAAAGAAATTCAGAAAAAGGAGAAACTAATACAGGATGTTCTGATTAGGAGATTTCTGAGCTAGATGCAGAATCTGAGCAGGATCTGGAAATGAGAATGGAAAAGAAATTTCAAGTGTGGAAATAACATAGCCAAGGATAAAAGGACATAGATGCTTGGGGGGTGGAGTGGAGTTGATGGTGGCACCCCAAAAACTATGTCCACCTGGAACTGTGAATGGGACCTTGCTTGAATAAAGAGTCATTGCAGATGTAATTGAGTTAAGCATCTTGAGAGGAGATCATTAGGGTGGGCCTAATGACAAGCATCCTTGGAAGAGGACACACGAGGACGAAGGCCATGATGACAGAGGCAAAGACTGGAGTGCTGTGTATGCAAGCCAAGATGCACCATGGGTTGCCAGCAACACCAGAAGTTGGAAGAGGCAATGAGGGATCTCCACTAGACTCTTAGGAGGGAACATGGCCCTACTGACACCTCGACTGCAAACTTCTGGCATCCAGAACTATAAGAGAACAAATTTCCATTGTTTTAAGCCACTTAGTTTGTAACAATTTGTTACAGCAGCCCTAGGAAACTAATACAGGGGTCAATGGGGAAAGCAATCTGATAGAGCAAAGAGATTATAATAATAGTGAAAAATAAAATTGGAAATATAGGGTGGGTCCAGACAGAAAAGCTATTGTTTGCACAGTATACTGCCTGCAGTAAAAACAATTAGGGGTCTGGGGATAAAAGTGCAACCTGATAAAACCAATGTTGCTGGAGAATTAATCTATTAATGCTGTTTAATTTATGGGGAGTAGAGTTAGGGAGACCGCAACAATTATAACAAAATTAAGGAAGTAAGGAAAATCTGGATTAGTAGGCTGTCTTCAGAAAGAAAAATAAAGAAATGGGTTCATGCAGTAAAGGTCGCAGGAAGAATGAGGAAGGCTTTGATACTTGATTTGTATGAGTAAGAAGAGGAACGTATTATGACTTTAGGATTTGCACTTGAATAAATGATGTGTATTCCATCTAGAATCAAGTGATACATTGGCTTTTCCTAATTTATTATTTTTTAATTCAGTTTATGTTTTTATTTAACAACTTCATTGAGGTATATTTTGCTTATAAAATTCATCTATTTCAAGTATACAGTGCAGTGATTTTTAGTAACTCTTCAAGTGGTTACACCTTCACCATAAATCAATTTTAGAACATTTTCATCCCCCTAAGAAGATCCCTCATGCCCATTTACAGTTAATTCCAGCTCATACCTACTGCCCCAGGTAACCAGTATTCTACTTTCTTTCTCTATAAATTTGCCCTTTTTTGGAAATTTTATGTAAATGGAATCACACAATATGTGGTCTCCTGTGTCTGGTTTATTTCACTTCACATAATGTTTTTGAAGTTCATCCATCACATAGTATTTATTGCTTAATAGTATTCCATTTTATGGATAGATCACATTCTATGTATCATTTCTCCAGTTGATGGACATTTGGGTTGTTTCCAGTATTTGTTGGTATGAATATTCTAGTGCAAGCGTTTGTGTGAACATGTTCTCATTTCTCTTGGGTAGGAGTAAATACCTAGGAGTAGACTGTTGGGTTCTGTGGGAATTTTATTATTAACTTTTTAAGAAACTGCCAAATTGTTTCCCAAAGTGGCTGTGCCACTTATATTCTTATCAGCAATTGATGAAGGTTCCCATTTATCCACATCCTTGCCAACATTTGTTATTATCTGTCTTCTAGCCATTCTACTGAGTGTAAAATGGTATCTCATTGTGACATTAATTTATATTTCCCTCATAAATAATGATGTTGAGCATCTTTTCATTTGCCTGTTATAGCCATTCATATATATCTTTGGTGAACTCCCTGGTCATGTCTTTGCCCATTTTTTGATTGAGTTACTTGTTTCCTTATTATTGAGTTGTAAAAGTTCTTTACATATCCTGGATACACGTCCTTAATCTGATACGAGTTTTGTAAATATCTTCGCCCCGTCCATTGCTTGTCCTAATTTTCTTAATGATGTTTTGAAATGCAGAAGTTTTGAATTTTGATGAGATTTAGTTTATCTTTTTTTCCATGTATGCACTGTGCTTTTGGTGTCATATCTAAGAAATCTTTGCCTCACCCAAGATCTTGAAGATTTTCTCCTTTATTTTCTTCTAAAAGCTTTATTCTTTTAGCTCTTACATTTAAATCTATGGCCCACTAATTAATTTTTGTGTATGGTATGAGGTGAAAATTTAAGTTAATTCTTTTCATGTGGATATTCAGTTGTCTCAACACCATTTGTTGAACAGAATCCTTTCCCCAGTGAATTGCCTTGGTACCTCTGTCAAAATTCAGTTGATGATAAATATAAGGATTTGTTTCTGTTCCATTGATCTATGTCTAACTTTATGCCAGTACCACACTATCTTTGATAATGGTAGCTTTATGGTAAGTTTTTACATTGGGGAGTGAAAGTCCTACAACTTGTTGTTTTGCAAAATTGTTTTGGCTATTCTAGATGTTTTGTATTTCCATGCACATTTCTGGATCTCTTGTCAATTTCTGCAAAAAAGCCTGCTGGAAATATCATAAGAATTACATTGAATCTATAGATTAACTTGGGGAAAGTGGTTGTCTTAGCAATATTGAGTTTTTTGCTCTCTCCATATCTTAAGATCTTCCTTAGCAAAGTTTTAAATTTTTCAATGTACAACTTTTGCATTTCTGTAAAATTTATTCCTAAGTATTTTTTCCCTTGTGTTGCTATTTTGAATACAATTATATTCTTAATTTCATTACTAAATTGTTAATTTCCTATCTATACTTATTATTCCACCTATTGCTTTAATAAACACTTTTAAAATGGATTGACATGTGAATAAGCAAGAGGGAAATTTTTAGCCAAAAGAGAGAGAAAGAGGTAAGCTCAAAGTTAGGCTTACACAGCATAAGCTTGGTATTTCAATTTAACACTCATGAAGGTCCATGACATGTATAGTTTGTGACATAATTTATAATGCCTACCTCATGAAGCGTTTGTAAGGTAGGTATAGAATACCATAGGAAAGGTTCTGACATAAATATAAACTGTATATGCTCCAGGGCTGGTATTCAGAAGGGAAGCATTTTTGCTGAGGAGAGAAGCTAGTTTAGTACTTACTGTTTTCTGTCGAACTGGGGAATCATGGGGTTGTCAGGACTGTTGCTTATAAATCTCAAGTCTCTCAACTACTTTTTTTAGTTGGATCCTTTTTCTGCTATTTTTTTGTTTTTTCGTTTTTCCTTCCCATTCTTTCTACTTAAACCATTTGCATAATTGTTAATATTTGGGTTAGTTTCAGACAAAATTTTTAGGAAGTCAGTTGATGCATTTCTGTAGTGAGTGTTTTCTTCCTTTAACTGGAACAGGATTGATTTTTTCATGTTGTACTCCTCTCGAATGAGAGGGAGACTTTCTTCACTCATTCATCGTTTTATTTATTGAGTGCATTCTAACTTGCCAAGTTCTGTGCTAGTTGGTAGATGATTCCACAGACACAAATCGGCAACAAGCCTTTCGCCGTTTTCTGAGCAGAAAATACTGAGTCAAGAGTACAAGGAACAGCCAGTGGCCTCAGCGAATATTGCTCAGATCAGGATAAATAAGGGCCATGTAAAAGTCTGCTGCTTCATTAGGTTTCCTCCCTGGGTTAGAAATTCTTTAAAAAAGTTATTACCATCTGGCTGATGTTTCTGCTTAAAGGCACCTTTGAGTGGTGCACAAAATTATGGAATCAAGTAACACTGTGTTTTTCCACACCTATTCTTTAAGCTTGAGATACTGCCTAAGATCTTCCGCTAATTAACTGTTTGACCTTGGGCAAATCACTTCACCTCTGCACTGAAGGGAGGTAAGGCTAAGTGATCTCAGAGGACTTTTGTAACTCTCTTTTCTGCTTTCCAACTCTTCTTAAGTCCTATGCGTTTGTGGGGTGACAGAGAAGGGAGGGCGTTGAAGAAGAAAGGACTTTCTTTCAGATGGCTTCATGTTTTCAAGACATGGGATATCCAAGTACATAAGTAACTAAAGAATAATAGATGACTTAACTTGTTGGTGAGTAGGGGTTAAGGAACTGGGTATGCACTTCTCTACCCCTTTCCTTCTCTTTCACTTTTGAGAGTAAAGTGGGAGCATCACTTCTGGTTGGTTTTTCCATGCCTAAACTTTGTTTTACAAATTAGGTTCCCACGCAGGGAGGCCTGTGGTTGTTCACTTTTGCATGTAACTTGGTGGGTGAATCTGTCTAATTCAGAGGTCAGCATTAGGATGCCATTCTTGTTCCTGATCTGGCCGTGATCAAGTGATAATGATTATAATCGTGCTGGGGATTATGATGATGATCATGACAGTAATAAAGGTGATATGTTGTTTTCCATTGCCTGATGTCTTTTGATTCAAAAGTCAAGTGAGGAAAACAGCAGTGTTCTTTTACTGGACCTCCACAAACTTCCATGTCTTCATCACTAATTGTGTGCTGAGCTTTAGGAAGGAAAACAGAAGAGAGGTGGCCAAAAATTGCTCAAGCACTATTTTGCAGAGCCTTTAGAGATATAGATCACCAGATACACAGCCTTTGGAAAAGGAAATCGAGTGTCCAGTTTAGAATATTAGAGGAGTTTGGCAAATGTGAGTTGGGTGACTGCTTTATTTCATACTTTAAAATAGTAGTTCCCCTCCTGAAACACAATTGGAGTGTTTCTGGAATCAGTCAATCACTGCTGTCAGGATATAGTGGTTCAGATACTTTGAGCTATTACCTAAAGATCTGAACAATGCATTTGTAGTTTATCTTCAATTTGCATGCATAATTCCTATATTCTGATTCATAGAAAGAAATTATATTCAGTACAGAGGGAAACATTTTCTATTTTATAGCTCCCTAAGTCTTCTACCCTCATATCTAAAACAAAAATTGGAAAGGGAAATTCTATATCCTAATTAATGAGTATCCTGAAACAACTGTTCCAAATTATATTTATAGGAAAATATCACTAATTCTGAGTACTTGGGGGGAGGACCGCCCTGTAGCTATCTCACTTTATCCTGTTCCTTAGTGAGCTCCTCTGGATGAATCCTTAATGTATGCTTCTGGCTCCAGCTCTGTCTTGAGACTCTGAACACATCCTCCTAACTACCTGCCGGACCTCTCCACATTCACAACCCACCTTAAATTCAACAGACTCAAATTCCAACCACAAAATCTCATCTTCCTGCTGTAATTTATTACCTCAGTTAAAAACATTGATCCCTGGGTCTCCAGGCTTCATTTGCTGGACGCCTCTCTGCTCCTCCCTCTCCCTCTCTGGTGCCTGGCCCCGGGAGCTCCTCTCCGAGTGTCTCTGCCTTCCTCTGTTCCCACTGTCCATCTCCTTGGGCCATTGCCGATTATGTCTTACCATAGCTGTAACGACAGCCTCCTAGCCACCTTTAATATGCCATCCTGAACATAATGACAAAGTTTCTGGAGGAATCTTGCTAAAATATAAATTGAATGATGTCTCTCCAGTAATCAAACATATTCAGGCTCCTTGAGACCCACAGGAGAGAGTTTAAAGTTGCTAGACAGGACACCTAAAGACGCCTTCTTATTCTGATTATTGTTTGTCTTTTTAGCCATATTTCCCTTTATCCCTCCTTCCTGTGAACCCTAAACTGCCTTTATGCAGGCTGCTTGTCTTCAGTGACTACTACCGGCCTCTCTCCATCCCTATGCCTTTTGTTTTAGCATTACGCTGCCAGCGTTGCCATTTCTCTATCACCACCATCATCTTGTGTGGCTTTACTAAATATAGCAGTCTTCCTTCATAATCACATTTAGAGTAATATTTTCCCCTGTAGGGCAACTACAGTGAGCACTTCACCCTTTCCCCCAGGAGCACACACACCAAGCAAATGGGCTTCCCATTGTGCGCAGCCACCAGAGGACTTCCCTCTTGCCCCTAGGGCCAGGCCAGGCCGTAAGAGCCAGGAGTTTTCACTCCCCAGTAGTTATCAACCAGCAATGAAGCAAGCTGGAAGATAAAAACCCAGATTTCCTCACCCCTTAGCCAGGATAACCGAGGTATCTTCTGTACTGTTTCCCAGAGTTCCCCAGCAGGATTGAGCAACCCCTCCCCCCCTCCCCCTCCGTTGCTCACAGCAGGAATCTGCTCAATAATGCATGCACCTTTTATTATTGGCTACCTGATCCTTGCCTAATTTCCCTGTTCCCCTGCTAGTGCTTTGTGTGACCTCCCAAACAAGCAATTTGCATACACATTCTTGTCTCAGGATCAGCTTTTGGAGGAACACAACGTAATGCACTGTGTCTATGCTCTCATACCAGTCTCCTTAGGTTGCTCCTATTATAAGCTCATTTAACTTGGGAAATATTAATTTGGGAATCTAACGTAATCCTTAAAGTCAGAAACAGCATTTTCCTCTACATGTTCCTTTGAACACCATGCACCATCTCTTACGTGAAGTAATTGCTCAACAAATTAAAGGTTGAGTGGAAGTGTTTCAATAAAGAGGAAAATCTGCATTACAGAACTTAAAATTTGAGTTAAAATTTTCAAGTAATAGTAACTCCATAACAGAGCAATGACCACTTCATGCCTTAGGAGCTTTGCCCTGCTGAACTGAGCAAATTGTTTATAGCCTTTATTCCATACTTCTCAAGTTATGTGGTACTGAGAATTGTATTTCCTTATTTATACCTTTAACTTTCACCCCCAGCCTCTAAGCTCACTGAAGACAGATCTTTGATTTTTGCTTATTTATAGCACCAGCCCTTTCTAGTCTGATTCCTTGCACATAGTATGTACTCAGTTACGAAAATATTTTAAAATAAAGCCATGAGTTATTATAACACTTAAGGGTGCTTTAAAATGTTTTTCTTAACATAGTTGACTTTTTCAATAATGATCTTTGTACTAGTCATTTTTATGCCTACTAAAGAAAGGTAAACCAGCAGGGCCCTATTATATTGCATATACAGATTTTAAGTTGAAAGAATCCAAATTAATGGGTTTTATTTTGGTACTTATGAAATTACTTGAACAATTATTGGAATCAGAATTTCATAGACTGTGTGATATACATCAATGGTCTCTGAATATCTCAATTTTGTAGGCTTCATCCTTCAGTTTCCTTTTTTGCCACCACCTCTAATGCAGCATTTATTCACATTTAGCTCTCTCTCTTCACTCCAAAGAGGCAGTTTACAGATCTTGTAACTTTTCCTGCAGCCAGAAAATCAAATTCACCATAACAGACACAGCTGTGTGAGTTCCCTAGGCTGTTGTAAGACATAACCCTTTAAAAGTTAGCTTAGTTAAAGGAAATAAAGTAACAGAATGGGGGGAAATCAGTATGGCCTAGACCCAGTCATATCTTTCTTATGCAGTGACTCTTTCTGTGTTTGGTATTTCAGCTTTACTTTAATTACCAGCGAGTCCTGGCTGGCCATAATTTCACTTGGGCCTCGTCCCTTAGGAAATAGTACTAGAGGTTCCTCTGCCAGTAGCATTTGTAGCCAAGAAGGGACAAGTTAGGGTCAGTCAGTGTTCACTTCCCTGGATGATCCACAAATTTGCATGATTTTACATATGGAGATAAAAGTCAAATGATTTTGAATAGATTGTGCACATGGATATGGGCATAAGTTTATGGATATAGTTGTGCTTCAGAAGCAGTTACTCTGAAAAGGAATGTAGATACAATGCAGGTGTATATAAAGAAAAACCATTCTACATGAAACTGTACTCATGGGATTGCAGATACATGGCATTCTTTTTTAATATAAAATAAATTTTGGATTAAGTAACTTTGAACTCTGCAAGATTTAAAAATTATTGTTAGTGAACATAGAACACGTTCATCAGGGAGTACCTGTTGCTTTGACTGACCAACTTGTTTGAGAATTATTACAGCTAGGAGTAGGACACCCTGTTATTTGCCAACAGGGAGGAATCTGCATCCAGATATTACATTGTTACACTCAGGACTGGCTACATAGTCTGACTTCTGATGCAAAACAAAAATACAGAGCCCCTTGTTCAAAATTTATGAAGAATTTCAAGAGAGCAACAGTAGCACTTTATGTCAGGTTGGGGGAGGGGGACTTGTGCTACTGCACAGGTTCCATACCCATGAGACTGGTCCTGGTTACCCATCATTTATTGAGAACCTTCTCTACCAGACTTCGTTCTCGGGGGTTCCTGACCAAATAAAGTGTTGCTGGATACACATTTAAAATATAAAGAACAATTGAATGTAGAGAAGGGCCATGTAAACATGTGATTCTTTAATTTCTTAACATACTGCAAAACCTATCTATACCACAATGGGGAACATCAGATGTTTGTTGGGTAGGGCTGGATCTTAATAGAACCTCAATAATTAATCCTTGAAGGATATTCTCTCATTCTTTCCCCCTTAATTGCCCCTTAAAAGCCTGACCCCTATCTTGGAATTCTGAGGCTTTATGCAATCATCTACCCCCACAATGCTTGGGAATAAGGGTGAAATGGCAAATGTGCCCATGTTGTTATTTCACTCTGGCCTGTCCACAGCTCCCTCCCTGATCTTCCCTTGCTGAAATTGAATCCTTGCACCCCTTTCATTTTAGGATTACCCACGAAGCAGGTCTAAGCAGACTCTTCTAGACCTTTCCACTCTTCCCTATTTCACTCCCTAGGCAATAGAGAGATGAGAATAATCTTCACGAGTTAGAGAACTTGGTTTTCTTCATTCCTCTTGCCCAAACTCCATCCCTCTCAATATCTTGGAGGCCCAGTTATATCCTGGAGTTTGTCCTTGATCTGCATTCCTTTACTCTCCCTGAGAATAGAATGAGGGAATTGACTAACTTAGGGTTCCTCTTGAAATTAGGATAAAGATATAGTGGGAGCATGACCTACCTCTGCTGTATATTCAGTTTTGTATTCCTGAGCTAAGTGAGTTGTATGCATCTACTAAGCCACAGGTAATTTGAGAACAGCATGCATTAGTTATCCAGAAACATTCCAAGAATTGTTCCATAGAACTGCCTCAAATTTGATTAGAAATATTTGCTCCCTGTCATCATATTTCTTCCAAGTCCTAAAAACCCATGGGCTGTGTGAATTAATTTTATTGTCATTTTCCTAATTAATATCTTTTAAAAAACATTGGCTATTATCCTCACTGGTGAACTCACATGACAAACCAAGGCATTCAACTGAATTTTAAACCAAGTTAGGACACTGAGCAACGCAAACTTACAAGCGTATTGTGATCCTCGCTGTCAAAAGCAGTTAAGAAAAAGGTTTGGAAAGAAGGCTTTTGGGGGGCAACTTAAATATTAAGGTCTATAAATGGGAATAATCCTACTTATCCTCTTACTTATTTCAGAAGTAAAATGCCAATTTTTAAAAGATAAATTTAATAAAGTATTACTTCTACTGCTATTACTATTATAATTATATTTAAGTATTATTTTACTTTTTGAATCCATGACCTCTTACAGTCCAATTGTTTCTTGATGAAGTAGAAATTAGTAGTAGATTTTTCCACTGAGTTAGATTTTTATAGAACCTAAGTTATTGTGTAATTGATATTTCTACATAAACATTAGTAAGACATGTTGGGTATACATTAAATACACTAAAGGGGTTGGTTTATCCAAATTACCTGTTCTATAGTATGAAACTATACCAAACACAGTTTTCAACCAGTTAGTAGAATAATAAAATCAAATCACTGGTCTATTTCACAGGATTTGTGGATTTTACTTAATATATTTAAATCTATATGTGTTTTTTAGAGCTTTATTGCACTATAATCAACATATAAGAAACTGTACATATTTAAAGTGTACAGTTGACATATTTAGACATATTTTAACATATTTGTTAAAGTTGACAATTTTTAACATATTTATACACCCTTGAGAGCATCATCAAGGCAGGGAACATGTCAATCACCCGCAAAAGTTTCTTTGTGCACATTTGTAATCCTTCCTGCCCAATCTTCTCAAGGTGCCCACCATCCCTAGACAACCACTGACTGCTGTCACTATAGATCAGTTAGCATTTCCTAATCTTTCTTTTGTCTGTCTTCTTTAACTCACCATAATTATCTTGAGGTTCATTCCTGAAGTTGCATGTTGCTTTCAATGTTTCCAGTTTATTTTTATTGCTGAGTAGTATTCTATTGTACGGATACACCATATTCTATTTATTCAGTCACCATCAGGTGTTTTATCTCTGTTATTATTCTCTTCTTTAGGCTAAACTCACTCTACTCCAGTCATGCTTCCAGAGGAGATCTCAGGGTATCACAGGAGTTTGTTATCAGCACATCGGATCCAAATCCCAGCCATGTTTCTGGTGAGCTGTTTCCTCATGTGAAAAATGAGTATAGTAACATGTATCTGATAGGATTGTTTGTAAGGGTTAAATGTGCAAAGTGCAAGGAACAAAACTTGATACACAGTAAGTGCTACTTGGGTGGTGGTTATGATTCTGATTGCTATTGTTATTACTATTAATTCTCTATGACATGTTTTGTTGAACTTCTAGCCTACAATAAGCCCCTAATGAGTGTTAGCCATTTTTACTAATTTTACTAATATCACTACAGCACCTAACAATTATTCATTCCCTTTCTTTCACTGTCCCTCTCATGTTTTGGTTTCTTCACTATTCTTGTTACTAGCAATTGCAGTATTATCTGACCAGGCAGAATAGAGGAAGGCAGTGGGTTCCTAAAGTATGATGCAGGGACCAGCAATGTTAGCACTAACCTTTAGACTTGTTAGAAATGCAATTTCTCAAGCCCCACCCTGGACCGACTAAATCAGAAACTCTAGGGGTGAGACCATGGCCTGTGTTTTAATGAGCCTTCCCCCAGTGACTCTGTAAAGCTAAAGAACTAGAGCAGTAGGGTAATCACCAGGCTTGGGCAAGAGTTAATGCAGGCTCAGTTCACAGCAACTTTCTTGTTCGCAAAAGCACACTGTTGACTAATTGAGCTTAATAACAACTAAACCCCTAAGTCTTTTTCACACATGTTGCTGTTAATCCCCATATTCCCCTCTAGTACTTGTACAGGATTCTTTCTGGACTGAAGTATAAGTCTTTACATTTATCCTTATTAAACTTAATCTTGTTAGATTCGGCCCATCGCTCCAGTCATGTTTGGGGAAATTTTAGTTCAGCTGGAATGAACCATGACAAAAAAAGCAGGGCCTAGAGATGGGAGGGGGATGCTGCAAAGATGACGTCCTTTTATATATTGGCTGGATACTGGCC
Source organism: Smutsia gigantea (assembly GCA_032199065.1). Lineage (NCBI taxonomy): Eukaryota > Metazoa > Chordata > Mammalia > Pholidota > Manidae > Smutsia > Smutsia gigantea. Next base: position 56,550 of record JAVSCE010006307.1, on the reverse strand, counting down.
TATGAGATTCAGGCCGTGGTGCGCTTCTGATTAAACACTTGAGACTCAGGGAGAGGGGGTGATTTGATTTTAGTTTAATTCAACGAACATTTATTGGGCAGCTACCAAGTCCATGGCTGTGAACAAGGAACAGGAAAGGTACTAAATAGCCTCTCTTTAATGTCAAATATTAGTAGAGATAAAGAGGTTTTTAGTTTTGCTTTTGGGAGGTTTTTGTTTGTTGGTTCGTATTTTGAAATGTAAAGCCCAGTACACCACCACCACCACCAAAACTTGCAGGTCTACCAAGAAAGAAAACTAACATTCTTTGAGGGGCAGACCCTTTGCTATATGCTTTGTTTACCCTTTTATATTTAAATTTCAAGCCAACTCAATGATAAAAGAATGATTACTCCATTTGCAGTTGAGAAAACTTAGAATCAGAGGTTAATGCATTACCTCAAGGTCATACAGGTAGTTAGCAGAACTAAAGGAAATCCCAGATCTGTATGGGTTTAAAGCATGTGCTATATTTAGGCTTTCTCTCTCAGATCAACAAATTAAGCTCCTTAAATATCATAACTACCAGTGGCTTGACCATAAACCACTGATGCTCTTGGACTGACTTAAACTGAGGAAGTTTACAATCCCAAAAGTATTAAAATATCAATAGTTGACCCAATCCTATGTACACTAAGACGTGAATCTAACTGTGCTTACAGTACTCAGTTATAAAAAAAATCTTACTTTTGGGTTTATTTGTATTTGCCTCTTTTAAAGTGTTAGCCACTTTTTAAAATTAGTATCTATCACAATTATTAATATTGTAATTGTAAGTTGTTACCTCTAGTAACCAAATCTTTCAAAGGGATATAATTATCTCCTCTAGGGGGCGAAACTAGCCAATTCTACTCTATTAGCAGGTTATAATACCTGCTATATTTTACTATGATATAAAATAGATCATACTTAATTTATGATATTTAATAAAGTAGATTGTAGTGTACTGGAAAGTACACTGGACTTGGAGTCTGAAGATTCAAATTTGGTTCCATCTGCTGATTATATCACCCTGAGCAAAAGTTTCCTTTTTATAAACCTGTTGTGAAATCTCTAGAATAGGGATGATAATGTTGATGGAGTTGTGAGAATAAGCTGAGATAATATCTCTGAAGGAAGGTATTCTGTAGTCTGTTAAATGTTTTACAAATAAAAGATGTTATTGTATTTTTGATCCTTACCTATTTCCAGAAGCAAAAATGTGAAATATTTTGGACATTTCTGCCAGTTATATATCTATTTAATTGACAGAGCAGAATTCAGAGTTTTTGAGCTTTTCTGAAAATGCTTCCATTCTTTCATAGTTTCTTTTTAACAATAGAACTTCCAGTAGAATTATATAACAACTAGGTGGTAGAACTGATATTAAAATGCTAGATTTGGTTTGTTAACTTGCATTTCAAAGATAGATTAGCACTAACATTCTCATTATAAAAGGACACCCAGTAGGTGCCTGTCCGCCTGAAGCCATGTGCTATAGTTATACAAAGTGAGTTAAACTGCTAACAATTCCAGTTCTTTAGGGCTTTATAATGTAATACAGACAGACTTTATATGAATAGGGAAAAATAAAGATAAGTGCTTAAATGCCTATATTTGAATCCCTGCTCTATCCTTTATTAGCTGTGTGACTCCAGGCAAATAATCTCTTAAACTTCTATTTCCTCAACTTTGAAATGGGGATAACAATTGCACCTACCTAACAGAGATGCTGTGAGAATGAAATGCTGCATTACGGGCACAGTCCTTGTACAATATCAGTACTTAAAGCACAGGCAGTATTAGCTATGTTAAAAGATAAACTGAGGCAAATTAAAAATTTTAAGTTTAGCCAAGCAAAAGTCTTCAAATCCAGCAGCATGAAACCAGAAGTGGTTAGGAGTGCTCCACCAACAGGAGCTCAGGAAAGACTTTCATAGCGAAGAGGCCGAAGCAAAGTAAGGAAATTATTGATTGGCTATAGTTTAGAGCCTAGTTGGCTGTTTATGATTGGTTGTGGTTAGGTTTAAATTTCATAATCTTGAGGTATTTATGGGCTTGGATGTTGGTTTGCTTATGAAGGCCACCTCAGTCTAATGGCCTCCTTGTTTAATTAATTTAAAAAGTTATTATTTGAGCTAAGTACTCTATATTCCAATATCAAATTCCTAAACCTTTCACCTCTCCCTTCTGGTCTCCATACCCTGAAAATAATGAGCTTTCCTGGTCCTAATGAATAATGTGTGTAGCCTGGAAGTCACTGTCAGTCACCCACAGTGGTTCATTAACTCCTTGAAATCACAGTCTTAGAGTAGGAATCCCAAACTTTGGAAATCATTAAGCCAGTGACATTATTTTGCAAATAAGGAAACTAAAACCAAGGAGATTAAGCATCCTACCCAGGCAATAGGGTCAGTAAGTGACACAGACTAAAATGTAGACTCCCCACTCAGAGTATGTCACCCTTTCTTCCACACTGTCTCTCCAGACTCCCCAGTTACCTTAATCTCCCCTTATACTTGCCCTGCCAATAGGACCATACTGATCTGTCCTGCTCTCAATTTAGACTGTGCAGCTTCAACTCAGTCTTCATGGATAATCTTGTTATTCGTTTCCTCTTTTTTTTCTTAGTGTATAGTTTCACAATGTATTTAGTAGGGGAAAAACAAAACAAAACCCTGCCTTTTATTTTTCCAAATAAAGCCTTACTTGTGCCAATGAATGAAACCAATAAGCGCTTCCCTGTTGCTGTAAGGATGGGGTAGTGGGCCGAGAGGCCCATCAGCTCGGCTCAGACCCTTCTCTCCTATTCTTTCTGAAGTGGATCCTGAGGGAGTTCCTCTGAGCTCTTAGGGCATCCCTCAGCAACACAATTTTAAAGTTACTATCTAACACCCACACTGACGCTGGTTATTCCTAGGGACTCTCAAATGTCAGGAGAGGCTCCATATAAAGGGCCACTTCCATATAAAAGAAATACAGAAGCACTGAACAGGACTGTGCCAATATAATATTTTTTTTAAAGTGTACCCATAACAAATTAACACTTTTAACTCAGATGCAAAATTGATGACAGCATGTGTGGCCTCATTTTGACATAATATCAGAATTTAACCATTGATCAATTAACTTTCCATTGATCCTGACTTTTCTTACCTTGGCCTCTCCTCAGTCCTCCAGTTCAACCAACATTTAATGAATGCCCACTGTGTGCTAAGTTCCATGCTGGGTACTGGGTACCACAAATGTATACGATAGCCAGTTGAGAAAGGCCTTTTCTTATCAGGCTTAGAGTATTCTGTAGGCAATGGAAAGCCAATGCTAGCTCTTAGGCACTGCCAGGAAACGGCCAGTTACCCTGTCTGTTATCTCAGGCCTCCTTCTCGTTGGTCATTCAACACCACTGATCACTGCCTCCTTCCCCTTCCTCTTCTTGGTCTGTGGTCCTGTTCAGGTCCTCCTTCTGCCTCTAGTAGATGCTTCCTTTTTGACCTCATTGTCTCCACAGTGGCATTTCTGAAGTTGCTGTCATTGGTTCTCATCTCCTCTTTCCCAGTATTCTTTTTTGGCTGCAACTAAGGTTTCTTGGCAGAAGATTTCAATCTCCATCTCTAGACTGGCCTTACTTTCTAAAGGTCATATTCACAGACAAGTCTAAAACCCAGTTTGGTCCTCTTCCCTTCTCTCTTTCCCTCAAGAAAATTCAGCCCATTCTCTTCATTTCCTCATTTCTCCAATTTCTTCCTGTTATCCAGACTTACAACTGAAGAATCACATCTTCAGTTTCCATCTTTCTGACATACCTAGTCTATCAATTAAGTTCAGTTGTTTGTCCTGCACTCATATTTTTCATTCATTTCTCTCTTCTTTATAATTTCTTTAATATCTAGTATTGATCTTGTCAATTTCCTGTTGACTTATTTTTTTCAAGGTCATTGTAGCTGAAAAACTGATCCTTGCACAATCTGGTCCATATCTATCTTATATTTCAATAGTCTATTCCCTAAATACAATAAATGTGTATCACAGTTTAATACAGCTACTAACCGGTCCTTGAGGCCAAGTCCACATGTTGAACCCTATCTCTATGTTTTATGTTCCATGTATAACCCCCTCATTTAATCTTGCTGAATTGGGAAGTAAGTTTTAACTACATGAGAGTGAGATTCTTGGTAGGAAAGAGAGGAGAAAAAAAGAGATGACATGTTTGGTTTGTTTTTATTTTATGGATTAGAGAAATCTAACTGAGGAATAGAAGATAGACATCTCGGTACTAAGGATAAACTGCTTTTCATGGGTTGGGTAGGAAGAATCACTTGGGAAGCCTATTAAATACAAAGGTACCCAGGCCCTACTGACTACAGCAGTGGGTCTCCAACTTGGCTACACACTGGAATCACCTAGGGATGCCTGCCTCCCACCATCAGTGTCTGATTAAATCGGTCCGATCTGTAGCCTGGGCATCAGAATTCTTTTAAAGCTCTCCAGGTGATTATAATGTGCATTCAAGGTTGAGAACACTGTCCTAGAGGTTCTGTTTGACTATATCTAAGATGGGGACAATGAATAAAGCCCATGAGGTCTGGGAGCCACTGCCATAAATAGAAGCATCTGTATCCCTGGGTATTTGTGGAAAAGGATTCAATAAATGCACAAGGCAGCCACAGGATGGAGCATTAGGTCACCAGCAGGTTGTTCCGGCAGACAGAGTAACAGACTGGTTCTGAGTTTCGTCTTGTGGATATGCTGAGTTCATCCTTACCCCCACCCCTACCATGAAATCACCCCTCACTCTTTTTGAGTTCTCTCTTTCCAGGAATCAAACTGACTTAGCATTCTCACTTCTTCTGCCCCAGCCAAACTGGCTTGTTTGGTGTGCCCTATTTTTCACTTTCATAGCCTCTTTCTTATCCTGTTCCTTAGCTCCTTACTTCAAAATGTTACCTGTTCTTAACATGCAACATAAATTGCTCTGTGTTAGTGAAAACTTCTTTTATATCTCATCTAGAATTGATCTCCTGAAAATCTGAATGCCCATCCAGAGTATAACATTATCATCGTGTGTGTCACTTTAACTTGCATGTGATTATTTATGCATTGATTATTGACTGTTGAGTAATGCCTCTGCTCTAAACATAATAAACATATACCTGTGATTAACATCTATACTTATATTTTTTAAAAATTGAGGTCAATCTCATTTCAGTATCCATATATTATATTAATGTTATATTAGGTTACTAACCTGCACCAGCAACTAACAAGTTTTAGTTACGTATTCATTTGCTAGGACCATAACAAAGTAGTTGGAGGTCTGAGATCATTGTGTCTACAGGGTTGCATTCTCCTGAGGACTCTCTCCTTGGCTCATAATAGCTGATCTTCTCCCATGCCCTCACTCTGTATGTGTGAATGTCCAAACTTCCTCTTCTTATAAGGAACCAGTCACATTGGGTTAGGACTCATTCACATGACCTCATTTTAATATAATCACCTCTTTAAAGACCCTGTTTCCAAATACAGTTACATTCTGAGGTACATGGGGGTCAGGACTTCTACATATGAATTTAGGGGGACACAATTCAGCCCATAACAGCAATCTTGCTGCATTATTGACCCATCTTATATGTCAGGACTGTATGTAAATTTTAGCATGCTGAAAACAAGCGAAGAGATACCTGATTAGGGCTACCCGTGTGCTTTGGGGTCATGCTATTGATTTTGTTTTGAATAACAATTATATGCATAAGACTCTGTAGCTGAGAAAGGAGAGAAGCAATTATGAACTTAATTTTATTGGTATTATAAAGTTTTTGCCTCATAATTGCCCACATCCAAATTTCTCTTTCAAGCAATAGAAATACCTGAAATTAAAATGGAAAGAACATAAAAGACTTTAGGATAGTTGAAAGGGGCTGGGATTTGGAAGGTGACTTTGTGTAAATCACTGCTTTTCTGAGACTTTGTCTCATCATCTGTGAAAGGGGATGTTAGCAGCTTTCTCCTCAAGGTGGGATGAGAAAATCAATGTTAAAATCTTTGCAAATTGTAAAGCACTGTTCAAATATTACTCATTATTATTGTGACAGACCAGGGAGAAATTTACAGAGAAGACTCTAGAACTCTCCCCATCTGCCATATAAGCAGTTGACAGAGGTTCAGAGAAAGTGGGAGTAAAATGTCCAAATGTCTTCTGTTGCTTGACTTTACTAAAGTCTCCCCATCACAAATGTATATGTTTGTTCTGAGTTACAAAGAAGAACCTTTATCATCAACTATTACTATGATTACTAGGAATGAATTCATTGTTGAAGAAGTGCTTTATGTATGTGCTTATAATATGCATAACATTTTAGGGCTATCTTCAAGACATTCACAGTTGTATGGTAAAAAGTCAGACTCCACACACCTTATGTGACAACATGGATGAACCTAGACATTACGCTAAGTGAATAAGTTTGTCAAGAAGGACAAATGCTTTGCAATGCCACTTACAGGAGGCATCTCAAGTAGTCAAACTCATAGAAACAGAGAGTTGAGTGGTGGTTGCCAGCGGCTGGGGGGAGAGGCAAATGGGGAGTTGCTGCTCATGGGTATAAAGTGTTGGTTATGCAAGATGAGTAAGTTGTAGAGATCTGTTGTACAACCTTGTGAATATAGTTAACAATACTTAATGTTTACTTAAGACTTTGTTAAGAGGGTTGATCTCCCATTATCTGTTCTTACCGTAACAAAGTTAGAATCTGAAACTAGAATGGGACAACTAGGCCTTTTCCCAAGGCACTGACATTGAAAGGATCCCTACAGTTTTAAATAATGCTTTTTAAAGATTGTACAAGTTTTAAGCCTCTCCCTACTTGACCTCCCCTAAATCTCTTGTCTAGGTGGCAAATTAGCCTTGGGCCCTGGGCCAGTCCCCTTGGCAGTCAGCTGAGATGATGGAGTAGGAGACCAAAGGTAAAGATCGGGAAGTTAAAATTGCTACTTATGGCTCTGGAAAGAATATAAGAGTGTCAGTAGCTTTGAAATCAATGCTGCCTAATCGTAGTTCCTCAATTGTCTGATGTGTGTCCAAATTACTGTCAAAGGCAATAAATGTAGTCAGAAGTTTAAATAATCACTAGGTCTGTAACATAGTAAAAAAACACCTTATGTATTTGCAATCCTCTCTTCTGGTCCTACTTACCAGTCAACAGCAACTCACTGTCTTCTTCCCCTTTCTTTCTTGTTCATACCTGTATATTCAGTACCTATCACAACACCTGCCACTTAGTAACTATCTCAATGGAAAGGATAGTAAGCAGGGTTGCTAAGGTCCACATAGCTCAAGTGAATCACGCTGAAACACAGCAGAGCCCACTGGAAATTATCTCTAAGACTGCTGTTACACTTCTTACAGTCACCAGACTTGTCAGAGGTCCCAGAACTATGGAGAATGGATAAAACAGCTAAAAGGTGGGAGAAAAATGTGTAACCTGTTTTTGGTATTGCATAATTCATTTCTTCTTTTCAGGGTTGAAAGACAAATATAAAGAGCCAAAAATTAACCCAGGAGACTAGGCCATATCATAACTCTTCCATGTCCCAGGCTAGTTAGCTGGTCGGTGAGGCAGTGACACAAAGTTTGAGAGTGTCATTATTAAGGCTCATTGAGCTGCAACAAGCTTGGAAAAGAGCTGGGATCTTCTTCAGGATTAAGGACCAGTATTGTTGCCCTTGCTGTTTCAGGAGAGTATGAAAATGAAGAGTCCTTCTGATAGAGATGAGGTTGTTGGAGTGGTGATGGCAGCCAGAAAAGCAATCCTCATGACCTCTGTTGAACAGAGAAAATGGCTGGAGAGCTGATATCTTCATCAGCTATGTCTCTGCCCAGCTGCATAGATGGGCACTTAAGTTATATATCACCAGCATTCCAATGTACACATCAAACCCATCAGTCCTATTGCTTAAAACTTTGAGAATCACAAGATCCTTGAGTATTGTAGTCACAATTGGGCCAGTTTGTTTTTAAATACACTATTTTACCTACTGTACAGGAGAAGAATCTGTCAGATGAAGAGAGATAGCACTTGTATTAAGCTCCATGTTATAACACCAATTCTTTCTCTTTTTAAAGTTCTTGGTTGGCTTTTTAGGGAACAAGCTTCCTCATCTATGAATTAGAATTGCTGCTATCTACCCCAGTGTCTCTTCCAGAGTAGAAGTGAAATTGAGTCTTACGTAAAAAAAAAAAGTAGTATTTTTATTTCTTGCAGATTGTAAAGAGTTTAACTTCATCAGTATGCAAGTGGTCTTGATTCACTCATGATGACTCAATAGCGACATGTCTACAAATTATTCAAGCCCTTTCCATGACTCATGCCATGTATTATGACAAAGTAAATTTTTCCCTCTCTCCTGAAAAAGGCCTATTTTTTATTCTGAAGAAGTTTAGACATTTGGAAACTTTTAAGATTTTGCTAATAATATAAATGGTTATTAACACTTTTAAAGTGAATTAAAATCTTGTCACTAAGATACAACTAAGATCCTAGAAATCAAAAACCTCTATTTGGTGGAGCATGATATTATAAGGATTTTACAATGGCTTTAACAGAAATTCTGGCTTGGAGGTATATGTACTTAGATGAAGAAAGGCTGGTATGGTCTCTGTAGGTTTGGAACCAGTTTGATGTGAGGATATAGAGAGAGCCTATTGTCAAAGAGAATGAATCTAATTCTTTTGAAGCCTCCTCCACCCACCTGGCCAACTTCCCTCTCCTTTCTTCTAGACAGTTTCCCAAGAATACCAGTGATAAACTCACTCAGTGCAGAGGATATATTGATGGGCTCCTGCTCCCGGTGCTGGGTATTAACAGGCCTGGAGTAACTGATCAGCTCAGAATTGCCATTGCTTCTAGCTGGGGCCTAGTGTCATTGTGAAGACTTTGCCCAAAGTCCAACGGATGCCTGTCTTCTCTGTGTGGTGCCCTTGATGGTCTGGATGCTGGTCAGCCTCATTATGGGGCTCTGAACTTGGGCTTTGAACTTACAGCTTTCTTAGTTTGCACTCAGACATTCTGCCATTGTTCATCACAGTAAAACCTTCTGTGTGTCACTACGTCATTATGGCTAGCCTTAGTCACACTCTATGGTGATTACTCCACAAATGGAGCCTAGGATACCACTCTTGTCTTACCCTTTTTTTCAATGTTACTTCAGGGGCCTCCTTGACAGTTTCAGCCCCTAAGCCTTGGACAGGACTATTCTATACACTCTTCTGAGTCCACTAGACTTTGAGTATCAAGGAGCATAGGTCACTGAGTTGGGCTCATTGCCACAGAAAGCCTGGGCTCTTTTTGCAAAATGATCCATCACCTTCCAAGAACAAGTTTTCTTTATTAAGTAATGAAGCAGATTGTGTTAAAACACTTTTTAAAGATTATTATTACACTCTCCTTTTAAAACCATGGATACTTAACTTTATATGAGTAAGAATTTTCTTTCAAATAACTCTTCTCTGAAGTAGAAAGTTTTTTGTAGGTGATTTGTAGTCTATACATCTAGACATACAGTGAGTGATGTAATTTTTAAGTATTTCTTCACCCCCATCAATGGCCACCTCATTTATGCTCAATCATAATAGATATCGATATACAAGTATTATCCCAGTAAATGACCCAACCTTCACCACACTGCTTAAGCTAAAGACATGCTGGATTTTCTTATTTCAAGGTCCAAATCCAAATTGACCAAATTGGATATATCACCAAAATATATCTTGAATTTTTCTATCTCAATAGCTACCCCCTAGTGCAAACTACATTATCTCTCACCTGGACAGTATGAATTGCTTCCTTGCCATTCCTGTTGTCATTCTTGCCATGCTACAATAGATTTCTTTGCCACAGCAAGAGATAAAAACATAAATCACGTCATGTCATACCCCAACTTAAAATCTATCAAAGGCTTTCCCTCATTTCAGTTTCTCAAAAATGGAAAGCCCTTTCCCACCTCTGGGCCTTTGCACTTGTTCCCTAGCCCTGGCATGCTTCTTTCCAATTCTTCACACAGATGGCTCATTCTCAGCCTTTCCATAACAGATCTCATATCACTGTCTCAGAGAGGTCTTCCCTGACCTTGTTTTTAGGTTGCTGTCTGCAATTACTTTCATCATCCTCTTTAGGTCTTTCATGGAATTGTTGTTTTGGTGTGGTTTCAAGAAGTAGTAAAGGTAAATATTGCTCATTCTGCAATATTTACCTGGCTATTGTTGCCATACTTTTTTGAGGAATAAAAGCTGTCACTGTGTTCTGTGGAGTTTTTTTTGCTATTATTAATATACAATTACATGTGCAACATTATGGTTACCAGACTCCCCCTATTATCAAGTCCCCACCACATACCCCCATTGCAGTCACTGTCCATCAGTGTAGAAGGATGTTATATAATCACTACTTCTCTGTGTTACACTGCCTTCCCTGTATCCCCCTACCCCACCCCCACCCCCAATACATTATGTGTGCTAATTGTAATAGCCCTTTTTCCCCCTTATCCCTCCCTTCCCACCCATCTTCCCCAGTCCCTTTCCCTTTGGTAACTGTTAGTCCATTCTTGGGTTCTGTGAATCTGCTGCTGTTTTCTTCCTTCAGTTTTTTCTTTGTTCTTATAGTCCACATATGAGTGAAATCATTCGGTACTTGTCTTGCTCTGCTTGGCTTATTTCACTGAGCATAATACCCTCTAGCTCCATCCATGCTGTTGCAAATGGTAGGATTTGTTTTCTTCTTCTGGCTGAATAATATTCCATAGTGTATATATACCACATATTCTTTATCCATTCATCTACTGATGGACACTTAGGTTGCTTCCATTTCTTGGCTATTGTAAATAGTGCTGCTATAAACATAGGGGTGCATATATCCTTTTGAAACTGGGCTGCGGCATTCTTAGGGTAAATTCCTAGGAGTGGGACTCCTGTGTCAAACGGTATTTCTATTTTGAGTTTTTTGAGGAACCTCCATACTGCTTTCCACAATGGTTATACTAATTTACATTCCCACCAGCAGTGCAGGAAGGTTCCCCTTTATCCACATTCTCGCCAACATTTGTTGTTGTTTGTCTTTTGGATGGCGGCCATCCTAACTGGTATGAGGTGATATCTCATTGTGGTTCTAATTGTATTTCTCTGATGACTAGTGATGTGGAGCATCTTTTCATATGCCTGTTGGCCATCTGAATTTCTTCCTTGGAGAAGTGTCTGTTTAGCTCCTCTGCCCATTTTTTAATTGGCTTATTTGCTTTTTGTTTGTTGAGGTGCGTGAGCTCTTTACATAATTTGGATGTCAACCCTTGTCGGATACGTCATTTATGAATATATTCTCCCATACTGTAGGAAGTCTTTTTGTTCTACTGATGGTATCCCTTGCTGTACAGAAGCTTTTTAGTTTGATATAGTCCCATTCATTCATTTTTGCTTTTGTTTCCCTTGCCTGGGGAGACATGTTCATGAAGAAGTTGCTCATGTTTATGTCCAAGAGATTTTTGCCTATGATTTTTTCTAAGAGTTTTATGGTTTCATGACTTACATTCAGGTCTTTCATACATTTTGAGTTTACTTTTGTGTATAGGGTTAGACAGTAATCCAGTTTCATTCTCTTACATGTAGCTGTCCAGGTTTGCCAACACCAGCTGTTGAAGAGGCTGTCATTTCCCCATTGTATATGCATGGCTCCTTTATCATATATTAATTGACCATATACGCTTGGGTTTATATCTGGGCTCTCTATTGTGTTCCACTGGTCTATGGGTCTGTTTTTGTGCCAGTACCAAATTGTCTTGATTACGGTAGCTTTGTAGTAGAGCTTGAAGACAGGGAGCATAATCCCCCCTGCTTTATTCTTCGTTCTCAGGATTGCTTTGGCTATTCGGGGACTTTTGTGGTTCCATATGAATTTTAGAACTATTTGCTCTAGTTCATTGAAGAATGCTGTTGGTATTTTGATAAGGATTGCATTGAATCTGTAGATTGCTTTAGGCAGGATGGCCATTTTGACAATATTAATTTTTCCTAGCCAAGAGCTTGGGATGAATTTCCATTTGTTAGTGTCCTCTTTAATTTCTCTTAAGAGTGTATTGTAGTTTTCAGGATATAGGTCTTTCACTTCCTTAGTTAGGTTTATTCCTAGGTATTTTATTCTTTTTGATGTGATTGTGAATGGAATTGTTTTCCTGATTTCTCTTTCTGCTAGTTCATCATTAGTGTATAGGAATGCAAAAGATTTCTGTGTATTAATTTTGTATCCTGCAACTTTGCTGAATTCAGATATTAGATCTAATAGTTTTGGAGTGTATTCTTTAGGGTTTTTAATGTATAATATCTTATCATCTGCAAAAAAGGACAGTTTGAGTTCTTCCTTGCCGGTCTGGATGCCTTTTATTTCTTTGTGTTGTCTGATTGCCGTGGCTAGGACCTCCAGTACTATGTTGAATAAAAGTGGGGAGAGTGGGCATCCTTGTCTTGTTCCTGATCTTAAAGGAAAAGCTTTCAGCTTCTCGCTGTTAAGTATGATGTTAGCTGTGGGTTTTCATATATGGCCTTTATTATGTTGAGGTACTTGCCCTCTATACCCATTTTGTTGAGAGTTTTTATCATGAATGGATGTTGAATTTTGTCGAATGCTTTGTTCAGCATCTATAGAGATGATCATGTGGTTTTTGTCCTTCTTTTTGTTGATGCAGTGGATGATGTTGATGGATTTCCCAATGTTGTACCATCCTGGCATCCCTGGGATGAATCCCACTTGATCATGATGAATGATCTTTTTGATGTATTTTTGATTTCGGTTTGCTAATATTTTGTTGAGTGTTTTTGCATATATGTTCATCAGGGATATTGGTCTGTAATTTTCTTTTTTTGTGGTGTCTTTGCCTGGTTTTGGTATTAGAGTGATGTTGGCCTCGTAGAATGAGTTGGGGAATATTCCCTCCTCTTCTACTTTTTGGAAAACTTTAAGGAGGATGGGTATTAGGTCTTCACTAAATGTTTGATAAAATTCAGCAGTGAAACCATCTGGTTCAGGTGTTTTGTTCTTAGGTAGTTTTTTGATTACCAATTCGATTTCTTTGCTGGTAATTGGTCTATTCAGATTTTCTCTTTCTTCCTGGGTCAGCCTTGGAAGGTTGTATTTTTCTAGAAAATTGCCCATTTCTTCTAGTTTATCCAGTTTGTTAGCATATAATTTTTTGTAGTATTCTCTCATTATTCTTTGTATTTCTGTGGTATCCGTAGTGATTTTTCCTTTCTCATTTCTGATTCTGTTTATGTGTGTAGACTCTCTTTTTTTCTTGATACGTCTGGCTAGGTGTTTATCTATTTTGTTTATTTTCTCAAAGAGCCAGCTCTGCTTTCATTGAGTCTTTCTATTGTTTTATTCTTCTCAATTTTATTTATTTCTGCTTTAATCTTTATTATGTGCCTCCTTCTACTGACTTTGGGCCTCTTTTGTTCTTCCTTTTCTAGTTTCATTAATTGTGTGTTTAGACTGTTCTTTTGGGATTGTTCTTCTTTCCTGAGGTAGGCCTGTATTGCAATATATTTCCCTCTTAGCACAGCCTTCGCTGCATTCCACAGATTTTGTGGTGTTGAATTATTGTTGTCATTAGTGTTCATATATTGCTTGATCTCTGTTTTTATTTGGTCATTGATCCATTGATTATTTAAGAACATGTTATTAAGCCTCCATGTGTTTGTGGGCTTTTCATTTTCTTTGTGTAATTTATTTCTAGTTTCATACCTTTGTGATCTGAGATGTTGGTTGGTACAATTTCAGTCTTTTTTAATTTACTGAGGTTCTTTTTGTAGCCTAATATATGATCTGTTCTTGACAATATTCCATGTGCACTTGAGAGGAATGTGTATCCTGTTGCTTTTGGATGGAATGTTCTGTAGATGTCCGTTAGGTCCATTTGTTCTAATATGTTGTTCAGTGCCTCTGTCTCTTTACTTATTTTCTGTCTGGTTGATCTGTCCTTTGGAGTGAGTGGTGTGTTGAAGTCTCCTAAAATGAATGCATTGCATTCTGTTTCCCCCTTTAATTCTGTTAGTACTTGTTTCACATATGTAGGTGATCCTGTGTTGGGTGCATAGATATTTATAATGGTTATATCCTCTTTGTTGGACTGACCCTTTTATCATTATGTAATGTCCTTCTTTGTCTCTTGTGACTTTTTTTGTTTTGAAGGCTATTTTGTCTTGTACAAGTACTGCAACTCCTGCTTTTTTCTCCCTATTAGTTTGCATGAAATATCTTTTTTCCATCCCTTTACTTTCAGTGTGTTTATGTGTTTGGGTGTGAAGTGCGTGTCTTGTAGGCAGCATATAGATGTGTCTTGTTTTTTTATCCATTCATTAATACTGTATCTTTTAATTGGTGCATTCAGACCATTTACATTTAGGGTGATTATCGATAAGTATGTAGTTATTGCCATTGCAGGCTTTAGATTTGTGGTTACCAAAGGTTCAAGGGTAATTCTGTTACTCTCTAACTGTCTAATTTAACTTACTTCCTATACTATTACAAACACAACCTAAAGGTTCTTTTTTTTCTTCCACCTCCATTCTTTGTATGTCATGAATCATATTCTGTACTCTTTGTTTTCCCTTTGATGACATCTGTTTAGCCTTAGGAATACTTCCATCTATCGGAGTTCCTCCAAAATGCCCTGTAGAGGTGGTTTGTGGGAGGTAAATTCTGTCAGCTTTTGCTTATCTGAAAATTGTTTAATCCCACCCTCAAATTTAAATGATAACCTTGCCAGGTAGAGTATTCTTGGTTCAAGGCCCTTCTGCTTCATTGCAGTAAATATATCATGCCACTCCCTTCTGGCCTGTACGGTTTCTATTGAGAAGTCTGATGATAGCCTGATGGATTTTCCTTTGTATGTAATCTTTTTTCTCTCTCTAGCTGCTTTTAAAAGTTTGTCTTTATCCTTGATCTTTGCCATTTTAATTATTATATGTCTTGATATTGTCTTCCTTGGGTCCCTTGTGTTGGGAGATCTGTGCACCTCCATGGCTTGAGAGACTATCTCCTTCCCCAGACTGGGAGATTTTTCAGCAGTTACCTCCTCAATGACCTTTTCTATCCCTTTTTCTCTCTCTTCTTCTTCGGGTACCCCTATAATGTGAATATTGTTCCGTTTGGATTGGTCACACAGTTCTCTCAATAATCTTTCATTGTTAGAGATCCTTTTTTCTTTCTGTGCCTCAGCTTCTTTGTATTCCTCTTCTCTAATTTCTATTCCATTTACCGTCTCTTCTACTACATCTAATCTGCTTTTAAATCCCTCCATTGTATGTTTCATTTCAGATATGGAATTTCTTAATGATTGAATCACCAACTTAAATTTGTTCCTGAGTTCTTGAATATTTTTCTGTACCTCCATAAGCATGTTTATAATTTTCATTTTGAACTCTCTTTCAGGAAGATTGTTGAGTTCCGTTCATTTGGCCCTCTTTCTGGGGTTTGTGAGATTTTTGTCTGAACCTTATTCTTTTGACGTTTCATTTTTCTGTGTGCTGCCCACTAGTGTGCAGAAACTCCAGTCTCTGGCACTTCTGAGCCCCTAGAATGAGGTTGGGGGTCATAGGGGAGCAGAGCTGGTGCCTGGGGGGAGGAAAGATCAGTTCCTGCTTCCCGTCTGCAGTGCCTGTCTCCAGTGTCAGAGGCAGTGGGCCAAGCACACTCGGGTAAACTTTTGGGCTTTGCGTCTGAGCTGTTGTAGGCGGGGCCTCCCTCTGGCTGGCCCGGCGCCTGCGCAGTGACTGCGGGTTTGCGAGCAGGTGCCTGCAGGCCAGTAGGAAGGCTAGGCAGGCTGTGTGTCACAGTGGGGGGCCTCGGAGCTGAGTAGGCAGCCAGCGGGATGGAGCACCTGAAGCTCCTCAAAGTTCCCAACCAGCTGGGCAGAGTGCGCCCAGACTACCTTGTCCAGCTCTCCCTTCTCCCGCACAGCAAGCTCCATGCAAACCGCGCCCCTTCAGCAGCACTCTCGCTGCTAGGAAGGCTCTCAGACTCCCTGCTTTTCTTCTGACCCAGAGCGGCAGGGTGGGGATCCTGTACTCCACAAATGGCCGGAATGTCAATTTTCTCAAACATTCCACCTGTCCAAGCTCCCCAACGACTGGAGCACCACACACTATAGGATTCTGCTCACAAAGCAGATATCCAGGGCTAGGTGTCCAGCAGTTCGAGACTTCCACCCCCTCCTGTGCTTCGTTTCTCTTCCTCCCGCTGGTGAGCTGGGGTGGGGGAAGGGCTTGGGTCCCACCGGATTAAGGCTTTCGTACGTTACCGTTTCTTGAGGTCTGCTCTTTTCATGAGGTGTGTATACAGTCTGGTTCAGCCTTCTTTCTTGTTGCTGTGTGAAGGGTAGTTGTATTTCTTAACTATATTTTTGTACTGTTTGTGATTTGGGGAGGAGCTCTCTGTCTCACCTCTCACGCCGCCATCTTGGAAAAGCCTGTTCTGTGTAGTTTTAAAAGCTGCCTTTTATAATATTAAATCATAAGCATTTCTTAGGTTATTTAATATTCATCTAGGACATGATTTTTAGTACTTTATCATATTGATGTGTCATAATTTAGGTAGCCAGATTCTATTGTTAGAAATTTAGATTGTTCCTAGTCTTTTACAAAAGACTTGGTGAAGATCAAGGTGATTATTCAAGCCTTCAAAAAAATAAAAGTAGGCTTCGAAAATTAAGTTTACAGTCTGAAAGAAGAAATGATGGGTCACTGAAAAGGTAAACAACCTGTATTCATGAAATTAGAGAGAACTATAATTTGGGTTGTCCCTGAAGCTCAAAAGAACTTAATTTAGGACAAATAAAGGAAATACAATGCTAAACATTATTGAGCTCCTTACATTGAGGTTTCTAACTTAAACAACATGGTGGATAGCGATAGAAGAGCAGGTTTGGTGGTAAAAGCTACTAGCGGGTTTTGGAGATGTTTAATTCGAGATATTTGTGGGATATCCAAGGGGACCAATCTAGTAAGCAGTTGAATTTTATGGTGTGTGGCTTAGGAGGGAGTTATGGTTTAGAGTTAAAGACTGGGGAGACATCAGCATATATTGCATGGTAATCAAGACCAATGGAACTGGATGTGCAAGTCCAGGGAGAGTACATGGACAAATTGCCCAGGACAAATTGTGAAGGACATAAACATCTGCAGAATGGACAGAGGAAGATGGGCATTTAAGGAGAGTGGAGAACAAGAAGCCAGAGAGCTAGGAGCAAAGCTGGGAAAGAACGTTGTGAGATTCTCCAGCACTGGAGAGCATAACCCTGCTTGGCTGGCTATATAAATGGTGACTTTTCCTCCTCTTCACTCTGTTTATATCTCCCCAAACTATACTCACACAAAGAATAACTTCCAGATAGAACATATTCTTCTTCAATAGGAGATATATATGTTATTGTCCACGTAGAATGTCCAATAAGTTCTTTGAGTTCATTGAATGAATAGGTGGAGGTCTCTAGGGTGTAATTTGAAGCATTCAGGGAAAGCTGCTTCTGTGTCCTAAAATAGTTCTCTGGCTGACCTGTGGCAGTGCCTGGCATAGTGTGCACTCAGTAAACCCTTGTGAGTTAATGGATCCATGAATGACTAATATCCTATTAAAATGTAAATATTCTGAGAGGGATGATGAATACATTGTTAACCGCTATTTATCAAGTTGGTAGTATGGGAATTTGTTATCAAAACTCTTTCCATTGTGGTCCATCTCTGTACAGCTGACTCACAGGGCCAGTTGTGGTAGGTATATAGGCCTAGAGCAGGGGCTTACCTGGAAAGAATATACCTGAGCATATGAGTTCAGTTTTACAACGATCGATCTAAGCCATCAGTTTTCACTTCCTAGGCTGCTATAACAAATTACCACAAACCAGGTGACTTAGAATAACAGAAATTTATTGTCTCACAGTTCTGGAGTCTGGAAGTCTGAAATCAAGGTGCCAGCAGAACCCTGCTTTCACTGAAAGCTCTAGGGGAGAACCCTTCTGTGCCTGCTCCTAGGCTCTGGTGGCTGCCAGGAATCCTTGGTGTCCCTTGTCTTATAGATGTAGCACTCCAGTCTCTACCCTCATCATCACATGGCATCCCTCTTTTTCTGTGTGTTTGTATACCTCTTTTCTCTTCTTATAGAGACACCAACATTGGGTTAGCGCATACCCTAATCCAGTATGACCTCATTTTAACTTAACTAATTATATCTGCAAATACCCTGTTTTCAAATAAGGTTGTATTCTGAGGTCTGGGTGGACACGAATTTCTGGGAGATACTATTCAACCAGCATACTATCTATTAAGGCTAGACACTCAACTAACCTCTAGGAAAAACTTGGTGTGGAGACAAGTAATTATTGTGTGGTATGAGGCACTGACGCTGGGGTTTGTGTGTGTGTTTCCACTAGGTACCATAAAGGCACTTGGAACCTACTGAATGTGAGAAGTAACCTGGGGTTACCTTGCAGTAGAAAAGAAAGAGTGAAAAAGGGCATTCATTAACTCCAAAACAAATATTGTGAGTACATATTATGGCCTAGGCTTGGGTAAGACCCTGGAAGGAGAGTGGACAATGGAAGGGGCATCATTCTTGTCCTCAGGGAACAGACAGCCCAGTAGGACAAGATAAGCAACAAAGACGTATGGAATAAATACATTTGAAATTTAGGAACTGAGAAAGTGTTAAGAGATTTATGGAGTGTTTTGTGATAGAGAACAACTGAGAAGAACATTTTCAGATAGGATGGTCAGGAGAATCATTTATGCTGTAACTGCAAAATTGAGGAGGACTCAGTAATGGGAGAGCCAAGAACAGGTGTTTCACTTCCTTCCTCAGTTTTTCAGGGCTGTCTCTGAGCAAAATCCCCCGAACCTAGCAACCAGCTGAGGGCCTTCATAGCCTATCCCACACCTGGATATTTCGTTGTGTTTTAGACAGATGCCTTGACATTTTTCTTCTCACATTTGCCCTATATCCCTCCGCCCTCTTCTCCTACACACAAACAAATACACACTCACTTTGTTTCTAATCATGTGAGAATTATATTTTGACTCTTTAGCCCTAAAAATTTCAGTATGTATCACCTAAGAAAAATGACCATTTCCCACCTAACTACAGCACAATTCTTATAATTGGGCAATTTGACATTGATACAGTACTGTTATCTAACATTCAGCCCATAATTTAAATTCCTCAAATTGTCTCAATAATGTTCTTTTGTAACTGCTTTCTTTTGTTTGATCCAAAATCCAATGAAGAATCAAAAATTGCATTTAGTTGACATGTCTTTTTAGTGTCCTTCAACCTACAACAATTCCCTAAACTTTTTTTTTGTCTTTTATGACATTGACATTTTTAAAGAAAGGAAGCCATGGCTTTGCAGAATGCCCAACATATACTAGGTTTTGGCATTTGGTCCACCTGCTCACTTGGAAATGCACAACTAATGGAAATGGCTAGCAACCTACACTGTTACAGTTCAAAGAATCCCAAACCAGTTCCATGGGAATGTGAGGGATATTTTGTTAAAGGGAACTTGACACTGTGTTTAAAAAAACAAAAACAAAAACATTAAAAGCAGGTTTCTTTGCTGCAGGACTTTTCAAGAACCTTTAAACAGTAATAGACATGAATCTTTAAGAGGATTTCCCAAACTTCACTGATCATGGAACACTTTGTTTGAGGACTGTTATTAGTTATCTATTCCTTGATAACAAGTTACCCAAAACTTATGGACTTGAGGCAACAAGTACTTATTATCTTATACAGTTTCTTAGAATCAGGAATCAGGAGTTGGCTTAGCTGTGTGGTGCTGGGTCAGTGTCTCTCCTCAGGATATGGTGAAGATAATTGGCTGGGGCTGCAGTCACATAAAGGGTTGATGGACTTGAAAGATATACTTCAGGATGGTTCTTTAATGTGGCTGTTGGCTGGAGGTTCCAGGTCCTCACCACGTGGACCTTGCCATAGGGCTGATTGATACCCTCATGACATGGCAGCTGGCTTCTCCCAGAGTAAATGACCTACAAGAGAACAAGGAGGAAGCTGTACTGTCTCTTAATGACCCAGGTTTAGAAGTCACAGACGTCTACCAATGAATCACTAAATTCATGCCACACTCAAGAGAAGGTAAATTAGGTTCTGCCCTTTTTTTTCAGGCTACACTTTTTCAATGGAGCAATGTCAAAAAATTTGTGGGCATATTTTTAAATCACTGTAAGGACCATATTGGGGGTCCAGAATTCTTGTTAACACACTTCAGAAAACATTAATTATAATGTTGAAAGAACTTGGGTGAAAAGTTACAAAAGGTGGGTCTAAGGTCCAATTCATTTATTCATTGTATCAACTGGGGATTCTCTCTTAACTTTTTGAGCTTGAATTTTTACATAAATGAAGATAATGATGAAAATGACATGACCAATGTACATAAAAATACTTAAATAATTATAATAATACTCATATGTTCACTCTTACTAAAATCACTGGTCAGCATACCACTGTCAAATCAGTTAATGCTAGATGTCTGACTTTTCATATTCAAAAAGCTCCTCTTCTTAATCTTCTGGGAGAGTGTCACATACCTAGATGTGCTTAAAAGACTTTTGATGAACCTTATAACAACTTCATGGGAATTTTAACCTGACATTTGTCTTCTAAATGTCTCCTAGACATGCAGAACTTTGTCTATGCAGGGTACTGAGTTATCTGCTAAATGAATTGTTGTTGTTTTTAAAGACTTTTCTGTATTTCCACAATTTTCCTAAACTGTAAGGAGGCTATTTGTCTCCTATGTCTCATAAGCTGGCTCCAAAGCAGCTCCTAAAGAGCAGTTCAGAAAATGTTTTAAGCAATGGTATCCTCATCAAAATAAGCACAGAGCTTCCCATGGTGACCACATGGCAGGACAAAGCAGTTTGGGATGCATGAGTCTTGATGAGATATGCTTGTCCAAGATTAGTCTCCTTACTTTAAAGTCATATCTCATTACTAAATGAACCACACAGACTAGACATAAAGAAAATGTTGCTGCCAGCCAACAGCAGTTTTTAAATCCAGAGAGCTTAGAATACTTACAGGCATAATCTTGTTAATCTTCATAATACTGTGAGGCAAGTCAAAGTACCATCACTGTTAGAGGAAAGTGTGGCCGAACTCATGGTTATTTTGACTCTGTATTTTTCTAACACCCTGTTCTGTGCAGTTATAAAAGAAGAAGAAGAACATAGATGTTATGGCTGAATTGGGACCAGGGTTCTTAACCTAGAAAGAGCCGTTGGTCAATACATTAATTAAGGCATCAAGTTTACACCCTGTTGTCAACTGTAATTGTTTATTGCCTAACTTAATCCTCCTTAATTTATTATAGTCATTAGTGTCTGTTAGCAAGGGAGAATGCACTTGCGTTTTATAAGCGTGTGTGGTTAGCAGTTCTCTGTCTCTGAGCTGGGACCTGCCTCACTTGATCTCCTCACCTCACACTTAGCGCAGGATGGGCCCTTACTTATGGGATGATTAGTTTTCTCTGCAGAATTCTGAACAGTCACAGGTCCCTGTGTTCTGTGCCTCAGCTCTTCAAAGCTATAAAGTGAGAGGGTAGGATTAGAGGATTGCTAAATGATCTTGTACATCTAAAATTCTCAGTTGATAATTATCTGCTTTGATATAGAGATTAAGGCAACAGTGACAGAAATAAATACCCCAAATTAGAGCATTTGAGACAAGCAGAGCTATTTGCGTGTTTTCATAATTTCCTAAAATCAGTTTGAGGGTCAATAACTTGACCCAGGAAAGTGAAAATCCTCTGTCCATCTCAGTACTGGCTTTCAGAGGAGAGGGCAAAGGAAAGGAACAGGGAAAGAGGGGAATTAGCTATTAAAGGAGAATTGTTAAACCTGTAGGGGCAGATCCAGGCTTTGTAGAACCTAAAACTCATTCAACTGTAAAGGGTCTCTTTAAGAAAATTAAAGAATCAAAATTAGGTATGAAAATGCATATTTATTCAGACATGAGTTCATTTGGAAGTGATTATTGATTTGAATGATCATAGCTATTCCAGCACCATCCAAAACAGGGAAAGTGCCATGGAGGAAATTGGGGCATCACTTTTGAATTATCTTACTCTTCCAAATTTTACAAAAACCTATGGCCACATGAACACATTGCTAATCCCTTCCTTGGGGTCTTGGAAAGGGTCTGTGAAAATGAGGAACCCAGCACCTTGTGCTTCATCAGTTTCACCAGTATAAACATGAAACATTTCTAGAATATTCCAAAAGATAGTTCAATTGGAATTTCATTCAACTAAAAAAGAAAAAAAATGAAGGCATTAAAAACTGA
The DNA here is from genome assembly GCA_032199065.1 of Smutsia gigantea. Classification (NCBI taxonomy): domain Eukaryota; kingdom Metazoa; phylum Chordata; class Mammalia; order Pholidota; family Manidae; genus Smutsia; species Smutsia gigantea. Next base: position 34,141 of record JAVSCE010006307.1, on the reverse strand, counting down.
GATAGATCTATGTAAACAAGCATGAAAATTCTAGAATACACTGTTAAGTGAAAAAACAAGGAATGGAGTAATATAGCATGATCCCATTTGTGTAGAAAACAAACAAGCCAGCACTGAAGTAATGTGTGTACTGTATGTATATGTGATATACATTTGATACATACCAATTCTTAACAGTGGTTAAATTTGGAGAGTGTATGGTGTTTGGAGTATTTGAATTTTGCATAGTAGAAATATTCATGGGTTACATGTAGGCCTTCTCATTAAGGATAATGTTCGTTTCTTCATAATTTCTATTTCAAGCATCCAATTCTCACACCATTATTGGCCACCTTTCTAATTCACTTCTCCTAGAATTTAACTCTATCTTTGACCCACTAGGGTCCACAATCAAGCCTCCCATCATTCAATGTACTCAGTCCCTTCAGATCCTCACTTCCATTCTTACCCAGCTTAAATGCCATGGCCCATAATTATAGTCACTCTTTTGCATACACCTTAACTGCCCTGGTACCTCTCACTTTGTCTCCCGTACTTGTAAACTCCATCTCTGCTTGTTTCCACCTCTCCTCCTACTCTGACCCTGCAGCTTGGTCGCTGAATGTGGCTGGAGAAAAAACACACAACACACACTGCCTGGTACATTCTAAATTCCTCACCTAACCTCACAGCGGCTTTGTAGAGCTGCCCTGGAATCCTACTACATTTCCCCAGGTCCATTCACTCTCTCACATGCCTTGGTGGCTGTTTTGTACCTTTTCCTCTCTCTTTAAATCTCCATACCTCCTGTACCAGCCTCACTCTTAGCGTGTGACTGTGCTTACTACATTACTGAGGGGGAAAAAAAATCAGGGGAAAAAAAACCCAATACCCACTCTGCACAAACTCCCAGCGCCATATCTACCCACTCTCCACACCCCGTTCTCTGCCTCCCTGCCTGTCCTGTGCATGAACACCCAGGGCTTCTGTCTCAGGCCTGCACTAACCCTAGCCTCTCTCATTTCCTTCACAACACCCTGGTCTGTGGATCTATAGGCATGGCAGGCACATGCCTAGTGCCCTCCTTACTTTTAGGGGCTCATGAAAACATTTAATTCCCTATAAAAACAAAATAAAACAGGAGGAACAAACAGCAGTAGACTCCTAGACACTGAGAAGTGACTGGTAGTTACCAAGGGGGAGGAGTTGGGGTGAGTCTTGGGAAAGAGTGAGGGGGATAAAGGCGCACAATAATTTGCAATCACAATATAAGTTGGTCACAAGGATGGTAGAACAGCATGGAGAATATAGTCAATGATCCTGTAATATTATACATTGATAGGGGGTAACTGCATTAGAGGAGGTGAGGATTTGGTAACTGTTGAACCAATGGGTTGTACATTTGAAACGAACATAAGATTGTATATCAACGATACTTCAGTAAAAAAAAAACGTTTAATTCCCTTTAAAATCAAGAGAAAAATAGGAACTTTTGTGTCAAAGAAAATGTTTTCATATGTAATATTAGTATGTTCACTATTACACAATGTTGCTCTTGCTCTCTGGGTCTCTTTTATAAGGCCCTCCTCCCATTCATGAGGGCTCCATCCTCATGACCTAACTGCTACCCAAAGACCCCACCTCCTAACACCATCACACTGGGGGTTTGGCTTTTACATATGAATCTACTCCTCATACAGTCTTTCCAAATTCAGATAATGGTAACTCTATCCTTTTAGCTGTTTGACTCAAGTCCTGGGTTGTCTTTTTTTTTTTTTAACTCCTCTCTTTCACATCCCACACCCAAGCGATCATCAAATACCATCAGTTCTACCTTCAAAATACATATGCCTCTTTTCACTACCTCTTCCCCTGCCACTTCCCACCATCGTCTCTCGCCTTGACCACTGCAGGAACTCCTGTCTCCATGCTCCCTCCACCCTTGCTCTTTCTAGTTATTTTCAACTCAGCAGACAGAGTACTCCTTATAAAACGTACGACAGCTCATATCACGTCTCTACTCTGAACCCTCCTAGATCACTCAGAATAAAGGCCAAGCCCTCACAGTGGCCTCAAAGTCCTTTATGTCTGGTCCATACCACCCTCTCATTACCCCCAACCCCGTCTTCTTCTCCTCTCCCTGTCCTCCTTCGACTCCAGCCACACTCGCATCCCTGCTTGTCCCTGCTAGGCACACTCTTGCTTCAGAGACTTGGCACTCGCCGTCTCCCCCTGCCTGGTTTGTTTGTTCCCCATGTTGCGCACAGCCTCCTTTTTACCTCCTTCGGGTTATTCATTAAAGGTCACCCTCTCAGTGAAGTCTTCCTTTAACAAATTATAACACCCACCCCGTTGCTCTTCCTTGCTTTCCTTTTGTCTACAGCACTTATAACCACCGAACACATTATAGATTTTACTTCTCTGTTATTTGTCAGTTCTGTTTTTTGCTGTCTTAGTTGCTCAGGCTGCCATGACAAAATACTGTGGACTGGGAGGCTTCAGCAACATACATTTATCCCTCATAGTTCTGGAGGCTGGGAGTCTGAGGTCAGGGTGCTGGCAAGTCAACCATTCTGAGGCCTCTTCTCCTGGCTTGTGGACAGCTGCCACCTGGCTGTGTGCTCATGACTTCTTTGTGCAGGCACCTGTGGGAAGAGAGGGCACAAGCTCTCTGGTGTCTCTTCATCTAAGGGCACTAATCCCATCATGAGGGTCTCTCCTCATGACCTTATCCAACCCTGATTACTTTCTGAAGGCCCCCATCTCCAAAACCTTTCACATTGCGGGTTAGGGCTTCAACATGAATTTTGGGAGGACGCAGTTCTGTCCTCGGCACTGACTGCAACCTCAGAGCCTAGAAGAGAGCCTAATACATAGTGGGCACTCAGGAATTAAGTATTACATGAATTCTTGATTAGAAAAAAAATAAGTCAAAATTATTTACAAATTTTTAAATTTCTCAAAAAGTTTTACCACTACTAAATTTTCCTCACTATTATTGATGTGCAGTAAGGACTGCCTCCAAAAACAGAGCAACTGTTTTTTCACAGCCATCTTCTAAAACTTTTATATAAAATTAGTAAAATGTAAATTTTGTGCATTCTTTGTTAGTTTATATACTAAAAGATACATACATTGTACAAATTTCCACATCTGGGGTGGTTAAGAAGTTCAAGGCACTGAGGCCAGGGACACAGTGTTGTAAGCCAGTCGTATAGTCAGTCCATCTACTCAATCTCTGGTCACACTGCTGAATTCAATTCAGCACTCTGGCTAGAGAGCTCATGCTGGCAAACCCATCTCTCTCAAATAAGATTGAAAGCTGCCCTAGAGGAAAGCAGGAAGCCAGGTCCTCTTTTCTTCAAGGAAGACTGTAAATAGAAGAAAGTGATCTGGAGTCATGGAAATGCTGTGAGTGTTTTCCTACTCATCCTTTTCTTTTCATGTGATACTTACAGGCTAATTCTCATGAAATCCACCAACTGGCACAATGTATCATGAAACCCCTTATTTTGTCATCTATAAGACTCTTGTACGGGGAAGGCAGTACAACGCAGAGAAGACAAGTAGTGATTCTATAGCATCTTACTACGCTGATGGACAGGGGTATGTGGTGGGGACTTGATAATGGGGGAGTCTAGTAACCATAATGTTGCTCATGTAATTGTATATTAATAATACCAAAATAAAAAAAATTTAATGTAAAAAAAAGACTCTTGTATAGATATGAACCTATTTTTTATTTTATCCACTTAAGAAAGTTTAACTTACCAAGTTAATTAGGAAACTACAATCATGAAACTGAAGAGGCATTCATAACTTTAGCAGGTGTTTTCTAGTGTTTTTGAACATTGGCTGCTGAGGGGTCTCTTTAATATGCCCACAGATACAGATATTTGTAAAACAGATATTCATACATTATAAAACCCTGGGCATCTTTGCAACCCTGTATCTGAACATTACTCACTTCTCAGCCTTTTCAGGGAAATCTCCAGAGAGCATCACTTATTTGCAAAAGAGATCGAGTTGCCAATCACTGCCCTCCCCACTGCAAAGATATCCAGAATCATCTCAGACCTGGTTTCTTTACCTGTTACAAACGAGCTCAACTCAGTAGGTCACTCAGGATGGTTATAACCTCATAGGATTGAAAAGATGTAAGGGAATTAATTTTACATACAATTCTTATGTAATTTATTTAGAGCAGAGATGCTCAAATTATCCTTTTCCTTATCCAAAATAAAAGACACCTTTTGAGTTGGGCTTTTTTGCAATTATCATTTTGCAATAATTTTTTGTCTGTTTTTTTTCCTCCAGTTGTTAGAGGTAGGATGGAAGGGGGCAGGCGGCTGCTAATGTAAACATTATGAAAAGGATATACATTTTAATCATTAATCACCAAACTAATAGAGAAAGTTGAGGTGGGAAATGAAGCAGACATGTCTTATTTAAGAAAACTTAACTGGAAGGAATGGGTGTTGTTTTAAGGTATGGTGCCACTTGTTGCTTCATTCTCATACAGCTATTTTTTTTTTCAAATTATGCAGTCAAGTTTCCCACATTTGGGAAAATCGCAGGGGTCAGCACATCCGGAGTGCAATGGATATGCCTCACCCTGGGAAAACCACCTTCGTGACCATGGTATCTCCCCTGCCAGGTAAGTATATTCATACATTTATTTTTATTAATATATTTTCCTCTCACTTCCAGTTTGAACAGCACTAGGTTAAAATTATAAATTCATAGCATTTTTTTTTTGCTTAGGTAAAAATACAGTTTCATAATCAAAGTGAGTATCTATAAATAGCAAAGAACTTGTTTGTCCCTCGATTTTCTCATCTACTTTGCACATTAACTCACAAATGTTTGGATAAATGTCTACAGAATTTATAAATGTTTTGTTCAAGGCTATCAGCCTTGATGCTAATGATGAATCCAGTGAACTCACAGTAAAATAAAGTGTATAAGATAATGGGAGAAGTCAAGGATACTTTTTGTCACTGCATTGATGTTTCCTCCACTGGCTTAGGGATCAGAGAAGAAATTGTTTGGTAGCTACAGTAGTATCAGAACTCACTTTACTGATCAAATACAAAACAAAACTGACAAATATTTGAGAAAGTGGTTTCTTGGTACCTAATTCAGAGAATTCTGTTCTGTGAGTGATTCCAAGAATCAATTTGGATATTTCTTTAGTTCATCTCAAGGAATATTTCTCTTAATTGAAAACTGTAGGACCTACATCAGAAACATATTCAAATGTCTCTGTAGTTCAAAGTGTAGTTTTCATATGCAGTACCTTCAGAATGGTAGGCAGGGCAGTTAATAGATCTATTTCACAAAGGAGTCAACCTAAAGAGAAAAGAAGCTAAGCAAGGCCAAGGTCACAAGCTGATAAATGGGGGAATCAGGATTTGAACCCAAATCATTTGGCTCCACGTATTGCCAGTAGATTGTGTTGCCTTTCCTGCTTTAAGCCAATAATGATGGTAAGGGTGATGCTGCCAAGGCAATTTGAACAAAGATAGTTTATCTGGGGGCCTAAATTACTCAGATGACTGACTGGATATTTTTGGTTGCTTTGCAGATTGGGATGTGACCTGAGTGTCACTGAAGGAAAAAACTACACTTCTAAAAATGCCCCTTAATGGGGGCAGTGACAGTTGCACCATATTTCTGAAATCTCTATCTAAGAAATGTTTCTTGAGCCAAGATTTCCCCAGATGTTTTTGTTAGGAATATAATCACTCCTTAGAAATACAGACTTCATCAGTTTTTCATATCTTGTTATATAGTTCACATGATTTTTCTCAGGACTAAAGGATTTAAAGTTCTAGATCTCTAATATTGTATATCAACTACATTCCAATTCAATTTTTTTAAAAAAAAGTTCCAGATTCTCTTCCCTAATGATGTACAAGATGTATTTTATTAATGTTAAAAGTATATTCAGCTGTACCTATTATGTCACAGGCCTTCTTCCTCATTAGTTATCTAAGGTGAGTAGATGAACATTACTAATATACGTAAATAGGCAAATACTTATTAAGACAGTCATGATATTATTAAATGACAATTGAAACTTCTGGAGGTGCACATGTCTTATGAGTCAGTTTGTTCATGTGAGACCATTTTTCAGGGATGTGGACTATAGGTATGTGTCGTGTGTACCTATAATACACACACTATATAGATGTTGCTCCACATGTGTACATATAATACACACACTGTATAGATGTTGCTCCAGAGGTGCTATTAAATAACTACAAATTATTCTTGAATTTTGCAGAAATATACTTAATTTTGCATAAATATACACAAAGTTCTTCATTCACTAAAGAGTTAACCTGCCATGGAAAAGTGTATCCGTGCAAAGCCCTTGCTTTAAGTGGCTGGTTTTGACACACCCTCATGGTCACATAAGGTAGAAAAAGTTCTTGTCTACTTATAAGCTTCCAGCAGCAGGAAATTCTGCAACAAGTACAGCTGGAGATGTTGGATAGGCCACGGCTCCTCTACAGGTCTGGGAGGCCGACCTGGCCCAGAGGCTGACATGTAGCAGATGCTGGAAAAAAATATTTGTTGAAGAAATGAATGAATGGCCCACTAACTGATTTGGAGGCCTTTTCTGCTTTATTGTTCCATTAATTGTTTCTAGCCCTCGATAACTTTTCCTGTCATCAATGGGAAAAAGTTTGGAGACCCCCTTCCCTAATAAATGTCAAAATCATATAGGTAATTAAAATTTAGGCAAAAGCTTGAATTCAAACTGAAAGAGCCAATAGAAGTATGAGAATGACAGTGACTGAAGCTGATTAAGAGCTCACCTGAAGGAGAGGCAGAGGCTAGACCTGTGATGAGCTAGACTGGAAACCCCTGGACCAGTGGATATTCAAACTGGTTGCTCTGTTCAATTTAGAACGATTTAACAGACACTTATGCATCAGGCACCAGGCATAGTAGTAGGTGCTGTGAACAAAAGGGGTATGGAATTCAGGAAACAAGGTATACTTATCTTTAAACAGCATTTTAGTCACATTTTTAAATAACATGATCAGCATGTTATTCTTCAACCTCCAGAAACGTTTTAAGGTTAAGTATCTCTCAATTGAAAGTAATGGGTAATCTGAAAAAAATTATAATCACAGTATTTTCCTCTGTTTCCAGATTTTTTGGACATTCTGAACTAACAAAGAATCTGTTGTTTTAAACATACTGAACATACTATTTCAAACTGTAAATAATATTCTATTTAAAAATAAGCTAATCTTATGTTTTCTAACTTTTCTGGCACATTAAACAACGATTATATGATAGATTCCCAAAGAGCTCCGGTCTAACAAAAGAGAAGGATATGGAGAAAAACAATTACACAGACTAAGCCATAACAGAGAGTTTATAAGGAACAGAAGTGGCCTCCTACACTGGCAAGAGATTTTTAGTTTGTGGGGATGTAGCAGAGGAGCAGGAAGGAATTCACAGATGTGGTGCTGAGTAGGGTTTGGGGTAACAAATAGACGTTTACCAAGAGGACAAAGGTTGGGGAAGGAATTCCAAGGAGCTAATGGACATGAGCCAAAACACAAAGGCAGGAGACAGAGGTGAGGGCTACAGCTAGCTTAGTGCTGCTCAAAGTTTCATTGCGAGGCAGTGCTGTGGGTGGTGAGAAGTACTCAGGGACTAATCATTGAGAATTTTGTTTGCCTTGTTAATGAGTCAAATTTTATTCCATAGAGTTGATGGGGAATCAGCAAATGATTTTAAGCAAGGAAATAATTTGGTTAGAGCTGTTGAGAAAAGGCAGCAGTCTTGGTTCTTGCACAGTCTCCCGGATTTGAGAGATTAAAAAGAAAACATTAAAAAAAGAGAAGAAGTCAGGATGTTATAAGCAGGCCAAACCTATTTGTTTAATAACAATGTATGATTATCTATGTTCTGTGCTTGAGGCTGAAGGTGGAGGAACAGTGGCCTAGTTATTTCTTTTTAGCACTTTAATTCTTCTACTCTTTGAAACAAAAGTGAAAATTGCTCTAGAAAAATTCATCATACTCCATTTATTTCCATCTCCTCTTTCCTACTTCTCTTTAACAGTGGAGTAGGCATGGGTGCACAGGAAGGGAAGAGTGGAGGAATGGTAGCGTCACATGGGAACATCCATGTTGCTTCTTCCCCCACCTTAAGCCTTCACTACAGCAGTGGCAGTTACTGGTAGCAAGGGACAACCGCTATTCACAGATCGGGTCTTATTTTAGGAACTTGCCCTAGCCTTTTCCACCACCAAACCTCTGTCTTTTTCTCCCAGTTTTTATTTTTAATTAATTTGAGTCTGGCTAGTTAGCATTAGCAGAAACAAAGTAATTGAGTTTTGCCTGGTTTCTCTCTCCCTCTGGGAGAGAAACTGCAACAAATATCCAGAAGGCAAGCAATTACAAGAGGTAGCCAAGGATAATCAAGATTTGACTGTACGTTTATTGTAATTGTTGAATTATTTACATTCTTTCACTCTTCCTGGACCGAGCCAGTGTGGTTTGGAGGGCAGAAAGGACTTAAGGCAAGGAACCAGGAGATGGCTCTCTGGATGTCATTCTGCAATTAATTGTGTTTTTGGACAAATCACTCCTTTGGGTCTGTTTTCTGACCAGGAAAATGAGGGACTGTGATTATATCCATACTTCTTAAGTTCTTTGCATCAGATTCACCTCAAGTGATTCCAAAATACACAGATTTCCTGATCTGACTGGAGCATAGAGAGTAGTGAGTGAGCCTGCAGACTCTGCGTCAGGCTGGCTGGGTTTAACCCCTGCCATGCCATTTACTAACTGGGTCACTAACTTGAGCAAGTTGCCTCCTCTGCAGTATCTCATTTTCTCATCTCTAAAGCAGGAATACCTCATTGTCTACCTCATATTGTTTCTAGACAGGCACAAATGATATAATATTTCTCAAACAAATATATTGCAAGTCTCATACTAAGCATTCAAAAGATGCTATATATTATCATTTGTACAGCCCACAGTATATATGTATGGCGTGTGTGTGTTTGTTGGGGGTAGGTGCTCCATAAATACCACTTGAATAAATAGCATAAGTATAACTGAAGTTCTTTTTTTTTTTTAAGCAACTTTTTCTTTTGTCCTCAGATCTGGAATCCTTTCCTAGGCAGGCATTACTTCCCCCCCAAATGTAAAGATAGTCTGAGGGAACTGTTTGAGTGTTGTGCTCAGTATTTGCCCTATGCTTACTCATAGACTGAAAGCCTCATAATAATTTAAAAAATAATTAAATGATACAAGTCCCACTGGCGTGGGTTTGCTGAGAGAGGCAGGGAATGAGTTTCAGGGATTTTGCTGGCTGGATCCAGCCTGCCACTATATAATACAATGGCTCTCACCTAAGTGTGCATCTCCATTTTACCTCACAAGATGCCGTGAAATTCTCAGTCAGTGTCATTACGATTGATTTGAATCACACACACACAGCCGTACAGTATTCCATTTTCTGTGTTGTTTGTTGACTGAGCAGAAAACTGGACAATGTAACTTTTAAAAAGCTTGAAGAGCAGAGCGCGAACTTCTATCCCCCATGAACCCACTGCTGAAAACATTCCAGGCACACCGAACAGTGTGTTTTTCCGGTGGTGGTGGGCCCTCGTCAAAGACTCAGCGTGTATTCCCTCTGGTGTTCTCAGTGAGAGGAGTCGCCAGGTTAGTACCGGCAGGGAGGAAACCGCCTCGGGATCCCTGGAGGTGGCCTCCTAGAAAGATCGCCGGGAGGGGAGGAGCTCTATCGTCCTGGAAGAAAAGCACGGCCCATCCGGGAAGTCACGGCGTGCCGGGAGGCCGGGGTTGGCAGCGCTGGGTCCTGGAGGTGGCAGGCGCGGGAGCGGCCAACATCAGAACTGGGGCCTGCACGGCTCAAGGGGGCCCAGCATGTGCAAGTCAAAACCGCGCCGCACGGCCGCCACGCGTGGGCTCCGGGCCCTCGGCACGCGCGGGCCGGGGCTGAACCTGACCAGGGGCCAGCCTTGCCCGCTGGCGCAGCGGCAGCCCGGGATCTGCTCCGGCACCGACGGGCGCGCTGGGGGCCGGGAGCCCTGGGCCTCGCCGGGCGCGGCAGCCCCTCCTCTCCCGAGCCCGCGCTTCCGCCCGAGATCGGGCGGCGGCCGTGACCGTGGCCGCGCCGCGCCTTCCGCCTGAGCCTGGGAGCTGCCGCCGCCCGCCCGCGCCCCTGCGCGCCGCGCCCACAGGCCCCGAGAAGTGGGAGCGCCGGGGCCCAGCGCCCTCCGCCGCGCACCCAAGACCGTCTCGGAGCCGGACGCTGGGAGCTGCCGGCCAGCCCCGCGTTCGTTCCCGCCAGGGGTGGGCCGCTCGACACCTGCGGCCGCTCGGGAGCGGGGACGCGGCGGGGCCTTGGCCGGCGGGCCGCCTCGGGGAGCGGGAGGGGAGTGGAGCCCGCGGAGCATCTTCCTCTTCCAGACTCGCGGCGGCACTGAAGGCCCGACCCCCGGTGAAGTCGGGCGGGACCCTCGGGGGGTCCAACCAGATCCCTGATCTCCTGTTGCCCCGGCAGGTTGGGGGCGCCAATACCAGCGCTGGGAGCGTATAGTGGGACTTTTCCGCTGTCGTCCTGAAGGCCCTCCGTCGGGGATGTCTTTCCATTTAAAAGTCTGGTGTGGAAAGGTCCCCCTCTCCTCCCTCCCTTACCCACTCACCGATTCATCTCCCTTGCCTTCTTTACAAAAGGGCCAAGGCAAACATGGACATGAGTGAACAAGTTAGAATACTGCAACGTGTATGTGTATGTGTGAGAAAGGGAGTGTTGGTGGGGTGAGAGAAAATAATGAAAATAAAATCAGAATTATAGAAATTTTAACAATAACTGCTGGCAGTCTCAGCTGTGTCAAATTTTACATGTTCAGCCCTGGGAGAAAATTTCACATGTACAGGCGTCAGTGGTATCCGGGGTATTCGCGAGCTTCCTTCTCAGTATTTATTTTGCTTTCCTGAAACATCATATTCCCACCGAAGAGACCAGGGAAATAATGCGCTCTTTGGAGGCCATTCCTGACACAGCTCAGGTGGCTTCTCGGGGAGGGGGGCCTTTGTCGCCTCTGTAGCAGATGTCACTGAACTCTGCTCAATGTGTAGGGGACAGGTGCCTTAGGGGCTTGCGAAAACACCACGCTGTGTTCTAATGAATGTCCCCATGCTTTTTGTAAGGATGAGGTGGGTTGCTGAACAGGAAGGTGGAAAACGCAAATTGAACCTTGGGGTATTCTGGACCCCGCCCCTCCTTCTATCCCCGCCCCTTCCCACTCCCCAGCTTTCACCGAAGCATCGTGATTCCTCTTCACATTATAACATCCTCTCCTTCACCCCAGCACCTTTGTTAAAACGTGGCAGTCTAAACTGAGCGCCTGCGGAAAACAGGTTCTCCGAGAGCCCTTTAGCTATTGCGTAGTCATGGAATATTCTTTTATTCGAGAGCCTCTTATGGTTGATTCTAACTGGGGTTCGGGTTATTGTTCGCCCCAGCACCGATAGGGGGCAGCAGATGCCCTGCAATGCCCCGGCGGCGCGTAGGAAAAGCGTCCTGCTGTTCTGGGACCCCGGCTTAATTGAACGTGTGGGGTAGAAGGCTGGAACTACCGCCCCTAAGCTCCCGGCCTCAGGGGCTCGGACCTGGGGCATCTCCTGAGGGATCCGAAGGGCTCTTCTGTGAAAGGAGTGGGCCAAGCCATCTGTGCACCAAGCAGTGCCTTGTAAACTTAGTGTACAGCATAAATAAATAAACTCGTATGTATGCAAATGTTGTGATTAATAGAGCAGCATTTGGAAGTGTAACAATCTATTGAATCTTTTGATCGTTTTTAAAGTTTTTACAATCAGTAGAGAATTTAAAACTACGGCCACCACAATGTGTTTGGTTGGTTGGTGGTGGTGGGATTTGTTAAATTATTTTGAAATTTAAAAGAGCTCTTGTTAGAAGTGGGAGACTACCACGGATGTGTAGAATCATCCAATTACAGGGGTTGAGCTTTCGAGGCACCTAGGGAGGAAGCTGGAAGGACTGCAGTTCTGCCGGGGGGGGGTGTGTTCGTGCAGCGCAGCACCATTCCGAGTGCGCGGAGCCGTGGTGGCTCCGGTGGTCCAGACGGAGAGAGATTCTTCAGGCACCAGGTTTTCCTGAAAACCTGTGTCACTTGGGAGCCTAGCCCTTGAGTTGTCAGACTTGTCCAAAAGGCATTACAGATATTCTCCAAAGCCAGAAATGAGCGGAGTTTTTTTTTTCTCCAAATGAAAAATACATTTGTGGAGCAGCATTTTTAGGAAGAGAAAAAAACTAATGTAAAACTTTAGAGACTGGCAATTACTCTCATCTCTAAATAATTTTTTTAAAGTAATAACTTCTAAGTTATCCAAATGGAAAAATATGTAATAATAGAGAGTTGCGCCCTTATAAATCTCATGCACAATTAAAAAACAAACCCTAATTAATCCCGAACTACATTTGGAAGGTAGGGAAGAATTAGTTTTTAATCATAGAATTTTTCAAGATATGATGCTAAGATGTTTTAATTTTACAACAATTATGGGCAAGATATATTGATGGTATCTACTTTTAATGTATTGTGTTTCCACCACCATAACAAACTGTAGAAATGCAACCTTTACTAAAGAAGGGGGGAATTTCAATAGCACACAACTGTCAGGCTTTTCCTTAATATGGTAAGTCCATCTCATGATGTAAGAATATAGAATTTCCCCAAAATGATGAATACTAAGTAAGCTAGTATAAAAATGGTAGGAAAATGCTAGATTTGTATTTGAGAAGGAGGAGGAGGAGATAGATGGGGAGAAAGGATTGACTTTCCAGGTGGGGAGAGTAAAGTGAGTAAATCCAGGTGAGAGATTTCCAAATTGGTTTCAAAAATCTAACAGATACCAGAGACCCAGACGCTTCTGTGAACAGCTGTTGAACGAGGGACTGGCTCACCATGGGATCTGAGAAGACAGATAGTTCTTTGTGCCTAATGATAAGCATGAACAATTTTAAGTTTGTCAAGGACCAATGCTATTTACCTCCAAATGTGCCTATGAAGCAGGTGCACACTGAGCATGGAAGCGTGTTTTACTACGTTTTAAAAAATCTCACTGAGGACCAACCACAAAAGATTTCTGTTTGAAATGTTTTTGCCACAAATTGAAAATAACATGAAATACTGATAATTTCAACTTTTGAAGCAGTATGTTGATGCATAACACATAAACTTTGTTTATTTGCCTAATGATGATGGCTATCATTTTGGGTGCCACACGACAGGCACATAAGGCAGATGTCATTAGCTCCATATCACATATAAGGAAACCGAGATACAAAAAACTTAAGCTACTTGTCTGAGTTTAGACAGTTATTAACTGGAAAGCCACTTTCTGATTCTAGAGCCCAAGCTTTTTATACTCATTTTCTACAAACTCTGAGATGGCAATGTATCCCTACACATCCGGACTCACAGATATCTGGTGACTGATCAAAAACGGGCAGGTTCATTTTTATCACAATTTGAGTGAATAAAAGTCAAATTAATAAAACAAAACAAAACAATCTATATGTCACAGAGGATCTCAATCTAGAGTTTCTGTATCCCCAAAGATTTATGTAAATAATGGGATTGGGAGGAGTCCACAACCTATTTAAAAAAATGTTTAATCTAAACAAATTGCATAATTACTGCAGATAGAGTAACTAAAATTCCATTGTTTTTCTTTGCCTTACATTACACGAATACAGAGCTGTATAGTCAACATACATTAGGAAAATGAATTAACCATTAAAAAATGTAGTTTGCCAGACAAAATCTTTACATCAGGTCTATAGAGAGTTGTAAAAATGATAAATATTAAAAAGGAGACCGGACATGAAAAGGAACCACTGATACATGTTAAAATCTCATGTAATACAGTTAGTTATTCTATGTGTTAGTTATAAGTCCTGCCACTTGATAGTAGGTCTCTGATTATAAATGAATTTTGCTGCATCTGGGCATTTTATATTGGCTTTCCACAAGTACGATACATTGTTATGTGAAGAATACTAGTGTAAGTTAATCGCATTTAAATAATCAACACCATTTCTTTGGGGCCTTAAAGGATTTCAGGGAAGGAGTATGTTTGAAGATTATGCAGTAGTCCTCCTGATTGCTCTCTTTTCTCTGGCAATTCTCAAATATTTTGGTCTCAGGACTCCCCAAAACTTCTGTTTATGTGGATTTCATCTATTGATACTCGTATTAGAAATTCAAGATTGGAAAATGTGTAAAAGATTCATTTGTTACTTAACTTACAATAATGATCAGCCCATTACATGTTAACATAAATGAAAAATAACAGTATTTTTGAAAACAAAAATAATTGAGAAAAACAATATTTTACATTTTCTAAATGTCTTCACTATCTAGCTGGATTTAATGTCTCATTGGCTCTGAGCAGCTGGATTTTGACATCTGTTTTTGTGTTCCAGCTATTGTGATACGGTGTGTAGTCTGAAGTATATGAAGACAAGCTGGTCTCAAAAGGATATTTAGGTGGAAAAAGGAGGAGAATCTTAACAGCTCTTTTCAGATAATTGTAGATATTCTTTGGTAGTACTCCAAAATTCTTCAAGTGGTAATTTTGAAAAATTAAGTTAAAATGTGGAGTTTAAATCCTTATCAATATACTTTAAAAATAATATTTTTTATTGAAATATAGTTTATATAAAATGGTAAGTTGGTTTCAGATGAACAATTTCCTGATTCATCAATTATATACATTATTAAATGTTCACCATGATGAGTGTAGTTGCCATCTGTCACCAAAGATATTCCTATATTAATGAGCTATATTCCCTATGCTGTACTTCCATCTCTGTGACTAAATTATTTTATGATTTGAAGTTTGGACCTCTTTACCCCCTTCACCTATTTCACCTGTCCCCCTATCCTCCCACCCCATGGTAACCAACCTTCCATTCACTCTGTTTATGAGTTCATTTCTTTTTTGTTTGTTCTTTTGTTTTGTTTTTTTTCTGATTCCACATATAAGTGAAACCATACAGTATTCCTCTTTCTCTGCTGACTTATTTCACTCAGCATAATACCCTCTGGCTCCATCCATTTTGTCACAAATAGCAAGATTTCTTTCTTTTTTATGGATGAATAATATTCCATTTTGTATTTGTACCATGTCTTCTTTATCCATTCACCTATTGATGGACACTTAGGTTGCTTTCATTATCTTGGCTATTGTAAATAATGTTGCAATAAACATAGGGGTGCATATATCTTCTCAAATTAATGATTTTGTAGATTCCAGAAGTGGAATTGCTGGATTGTATGATATTTCTATTTCTACTTTTTGAGAAATCTCCATATGGCTTTCCACATTGGCTGCACCAATTTGCAATCCCACCAGCAGTGCAGAAGGGTTCCCTTTCTCCACATCCTTACCAACACTAGTTATTTCGTGGTATCTCATCGTGGTTTTGATTTGCATTCCCTGATGATTACTGATGCCCAGTGCCTTTTCATGTTCTGTTGCCCATGAAAAATGTCTTCTTTGGAAAAATGTCTATTCAGGTCCTCTGCCCATTGTTTAATCAGGTTCTGGTGTTGAGTTGTATGACTTCTGTATATATTTTGGTCAACCCCTTTTCAGATATACAATTTTTTCTTTTTTTTTTTTGTTTCACAGAAATTTATTATATCATAGTTCTTGTTGCTACAACTCCAAGATCAAAGTGTCAGCAAGGTTGGTTCCTTCTCAGAGCAGTGAGGGAGAATCTGTTCCATGCTTCTGTTCCAGCTTCTGGTGGTTTGCTAACAATCTTTGGCAATCCTTGGCGTATAGATGCACCACCTTGATCTCTGCCTTCATCTTCACATGGAGTTCTCCCTGGGTGCACATATCAATATAATTTTCATACTTTGTTACATTAAAACCCACTACATTTACATTAAAACTACATCACATTACAAAACTGGGTCTTTTGAATGGACCTTTTCCCCATGCATCATTTGTAACATCATACACTGGTCATTTGGAAACGGTGCACTGAATTATGCAGAACTCCCAAATGTTGACTGATCTCACCCACAATAAGAAAAATATCATGTTTGTTAATTTTATCACTGATTTCATCAGGAAACATTTTACATATTAGGGCACAAGTTTTCTGAAATTCTGATTTTTGCCTGAAAGTTCAAATTTTATCATTGGCAAGAAATACTGCTGGTTGTTTTCCTTGAAGTGACAAGCTTGCTTTGTTTATTTCAGAGAAAATATTTGCCAAATACTCAAGTCTGATTTACCATAGTTTGTCAGTTGTTCTTTCAAATAAAAATGCTACTCTATGAAATAAGTGGCTAGGTCAACTTGAAACTCATTTGCCCCAGTGCTTTTCCCCATTGTCCTTCTGTGTGTAGCAAAATCACTTTCTGTATCCCTCCCATTTCGTCCCACAGACTATTAAAAAGAAATGCCCTGAAGGGTCACGGTTAATATAATTAATTTTTACTGCTTTATCAAAGACATTCTTTTTTCTTTACATTTCTTTTTTTTGTTATGTTTTTATTTTTATTTTTTTAATATAATTTATTTTATTATCATTAATCTACAATTACATGTGCAATATTATGGTTATTGAACTACCCCTTCGTCAGGTCCCCCCCACCAACCCCATTACAGTCACTGTCCATCAGCTTTTTTTTACATAATTTATTTTGGTATAATTAATCTACAATTACATGTGCAATATTATGGTTATTAAACTACCCCCTTCATCAGGTCCCCCCCACCAACCCCATTACAGTCACTGTCCATCAGCATAGTGAGATGCTATAGAATCACTACTTGTCTTCTCTGAGTTGTACAGCCCTCCCCATGCCCCCCCCAACATTACATCTGCTAATCGTAATGCCCCATTTTCCCTCTTATCCCTCCCTTCCCACCCATCTTCCCCAGTCCCTTTCCCTTTGGTAACTATTAGTCCGTTCTTGGGTTCTGTGAGTCTGCTGCTGTTTTGTTCCTTCAGGTTTTTTCTTTGTTCTTATACTCCACGTATGAGTGAAATCATTTGGTATTTGTCTTTTTCGGCTTGGCTTATTTCACTGAGCATAATACCCTCTAGCTCCATCTATGTTGTTGCAAATGGTTGTTTTCTTCTTTTTTTTTAAAGTTTATTTTGATATCATTAATCTACAATTAAATGAGCAATATTATGGTGATTACACTACCCCCTTCATCAGGTCCCCCCCACCAAACCCATTACAGCCACTGTCCATCAGCGTAGTGAGATGCTATAGAGTCACTACTTGTCTTCTCTGGGTTGTACAGCCCTCCCCATGCCCCCCTAACATTACATCTGCTGATCGTAATGCCCCTTTTTCCCCCTTGTCCCTCCCTTCCCACCTGTCCTGCCCAGTCCCTTTCCCTTTGGTAACTATTAGTCCGTTCTTGGGTTCTGTGAGTCTGCTGCTGTTTTGTTCATTCAGTTTTTTTTTTCTTAGTTCTTATATTCCACATATGAGTGGAATCATTTGGTATTTGTCTTTTTCGGCTTGGCTTATCTCACTGAGCATAATACCCTCTAGCTCCATCCATGTTGTTGCAAATCCTAGGAATTGTTTTCTTCTTATGGCTGAATAATATTCCATTGTGTATATGTACCACATCTTCTTTATCCATTCATCTACTGATGGACACTTAGGTTGCTTCCATTTCTTGGCTGTTGTAAGTAGTGCTGCGATAAACATAAGGGTGCATGTATCTTTTTCAAACTGCGCTGCTGCATTCTTAGGGTAAATTCCTGGGAGTGGGATTCCTGGGTCAAATAGTATTTCTATTTTGAGTTTTTTGAGGAACCTCCATCCACAATGGTTGAACTAATTTGCATTCCCACCAGCAGTGTAGGAGGGTTCCCTTTTCTCCACATCCTCGCCAACATTTGTTGTTGTTTGTGTTTTGGATGTTGGCCATCCTCACTGGTGTGAGGTGATATCTCATTGTGGTTTAATCTGCATTTCTCTGATGATTAGCGATGTGGAGCATCTTTTCATGTGCCTGTTGGCCATCTGAATTTCCTCTTTAGAGAAGTGTCTATTCATGTCCTCTGCCCATTTCTTAATTGGATTATTTGGTTTTTGTTTGTTGAGTTGCGTGAGTTCTTTATGTATTTTGGATGTCTTATGTAATTTATCAGATATGTCATTTATGAATATATTCTCCCATACTGTAGGATGTCTTTTTGTTCTACTGATGGTGTCCTTTGCTGTACAGAAGCTTTTCAGCTTGATATAGTCCCACTTGTTCATTTTTGCTTTTGTTTCCCTTGCCCAGGGAGACATGTTCATGAAGAAGTCATTCGTGTTTATGTCCAAGAGATTTTTGTCTATGTTTTTTTCTAAGAGTTTTATGGTTTCATGACTTGCATTCAGGTCTGGTCCATTTTGAGTTTACTTTTGTGTATGGGGTTAGACAGTAGTCCAGTTTCATTCTCTTACATGTAGCTGTCCAGTTTTTCCAACACCAGCTGCTGAAGGGGCTGTCATCTCCCCATTGTATATCCAAGGCTCCCTTATCAAATATTAATTGACTGTATATGTTTGCATTCATGTCTGGATTTTCTATTCTGTTCCACTGGTCTGTGGGTCTGTTCTTGTGCCAGTACCAAATTGTCTTGATTACTGTGGCTTTGTAGTAGAGCTTGAACTCAGGGAGCGTAATTCCCCGTTTTATTCCTCCTTCTCAGGATTGCTTTGACTATTCAGGGTCTTTTGTGGTTCCATATGAATTTTAGAATTATTTGTTCCAGTTCATTGAAGAAAGCTGTTGGTATTTTTATAGGGATTGTGTTGAATCTGTAGATTGCTTTAGGTAGTATAGCCATTTTGGCAATATTTATTCTACCTAGCCAAGAGCATGGGATGCATTTCCATTTCTTAGTGTCCTCTTTAATTTCTCTTAGGAGTGTCTTGTAGTTTTCAGAGTATGGGTCTTTCACTTCCTTCGTTAGGTTTATTCCTAGGTATTTAATTCTTTTTGATGCAATTGTGAATGGAATTGTTTTTCAAAGACATTCTTAAGTGAAAATAACTTTCTTCTTTTTTTTATTGCAAATATATGGTGGGGAAGAATACAGCGACTCCTACAGTTTGATGGTATGGCCTTTCCTTGTTTTTTTTGGTGAAGCAACCATAGTTTTACCCAAGATCAGTGCAAACAACACAGCAAAAAAGGCACAAGACATCTTTATATTATCAAGAATATAGTTTTAATTTTAGAAAACTCCTGAAAAGTTCATGAGGACCCCACTTTCAGAACCACTTCTCTCCTCCTAGAGCAGTTGTTAAATTAGATCACTCAACCTTTCAACCTAACTACATGCTGCCTTATGTTGTTAGTTATCTTCTGTCTAGAAATCTGATCTCCCTGATTAGGAACTGTATCATTTATGTATTTCTGTCCTGAAGAGTGTTAAAGTGCTTGATACTCCGTTTGTTAAAATTTGTTGATGATTGATTGACTGACACATTGGAAATAGCTTTTCATGTTCAGGCTTATGTTATCACATACCACATCCTTGTTGGTTTTGCTTTTTACTTAGGTTACTAAGCGAGGATGAGGGTTTGGAGGGAGTACGTTTATTTAAAGGAAGGAAAGGAGCATTTGTCACGATATGTTATAATTTTTCCAAACAGTTAACATCATTGGCAGCCATGCTTATGTGCATGTTCAGGTCCAGTTTGTGATGCATTTAAAATATTGCAATCCCTAGCTCCACCAAAGGAATGACTTCTAACAGTAAAGGCCTTGTCCAATTTGTATGGAAAAGCTGAAAAGCACAGCTGAGCATTGGGCAGTTCATTAGTTCCACTGCTCTGGGCCATGCAAGACTTCTTTAATATGTGAGGAAGTTCTGTTGCCTGGGCGGTTACAAATTCATCTACTATAAATAGCAAAATGCCTGTATTTTGCACTCTTCACACCCTCAGTCTTCTCTCAGAAGATGGCAGTCATTCCTAAATCCAGGAGGGGGAAGTGAAATTGTGCAAGAAATTTATTGCTGGGAGCAATACCTCATTTCCAGTATGGGATATTGCTTCTCCTTTTGCAGATGAATTTGCTGAGAATGACTTATCACATATGTAATTGAGTCAGTGATATTAAAGAGAGGCCAAAAAAGTAGGTAATCTGCAATTTACATTCTTTTAACAAGATTAAGATTTAGATTTGAACTTGCTGAGTAGTAGGTATGTTCAGGCCTGTTCCCTATAAAGTAGCATATCCAATGTCATTATTTCACTAGTAATCCCTTCCAGGAGGAGAGAGGACCAATTAGGTAGCCTCTAGTCACACATGAAATTGACTTGTGAAACTGAGGAACTTGATTTTTTATTTTATTTAATTTTAACTTACTTAAATTAAAATTTGAAAGTAGATTCTCAATTTGGATGTAGGAAAATTAAATTGTGTTTGAAAAAACTGGGTATGTTAACCTACCTTTTCAACAGTAAATTTTATGAAATCTAAATACTGATCAAGTATTTCTAATGGAAATTTAGCAACTAAATTGAGATGTGCTGCAAATATAAAATTCATATCAGATTTCAGTGACCTCATTTAATAAAAAGGATGAAATATCACAAAAATTTTTTATACTGATTGCATGTTGAAATGATAATATTTGGATATATTGGGTTAAGTAAATATATTATTAAAATTAATTTTACTCATTTCCTTTTTTTTTTTGGCATTCAGTGCAGTAGACTCAAAGCAGGCATTACAGGATGCCTCTTTCAAGTAACTTGTTCTTTATTATTACTATTATATTTTATTAAATTTTACCAAATATACATCACAGTAGTTTAACTGTCCCCCTCCTTCTCCCCCTGCCCCACCCACTTGTCTCCCACTAGATAACCACTAGTTACTTCTCAGTGTCTGAGTCTAATGCTGTTTTCTTTTCCTTCTGTTTTTCTTTGTTTTTCTATTTCCCAAATAAGTGAAATTACATGGTATTTGTCTTCCTCTATCTGACTTATTTCACTTAGCATAATACCCCCCAAGTCCATCCATGTTATTGCAAATATGGCAATATATATTTCACTCTTTTTTATGGCCAAATAATATTTCATTGTATATATTTACCACTTCTTTTTTATCCATTCATCTGTTCATGGACATTTAAGTTGTTTCCATATTTTGGCTATTGTAAATAATGCTGTGATAAATATAGGAATGCATGTATCTTTTCCAATCAGTGATTTTATTTCCTTTGGGTAAATTCCCAGAAATTACTGGCTCATGTGGTGTTTCTGTTTCTACTTTTTGAGAAACCTCAATATTGTTTTCCACAGTGGCCACACCAATTTGCAATCCTACCAGCAGTGTAGGAGAGTTCCTTTTCTCCATATCCTTGCCAACATGTGATATTTTTTGTCTTGTTGATATTAGCCATTTTGACTGGTGTGAGGTGGTATCTCATTGTGGTTTTGATTTGCATTTTCCTGATCATTAGTGATGGTGAGCATCTTCCCATGTGCCTGTTGGCCATCTGTATGTCTTCTAATATACTTGATTTAAAAGTGGAATTGAAACAAAGTTTTCATTGTTTCAAAACAACTCTTTTCCTAATGAAAATGGCTTATTATTGTAGAAAACTTGAAATTACAAAAAAGTTTTTTTAAAAAGAAAATTAACCATGGTCTTACCACTCAGAAAAAAGAAATCAGCAATTTGTTGTTAGTCTCTTTTCTCTGTGCATATAAACATACATTATGATTATTCTATAATATAGTTTTCTTACCCTTTATCACTGTAAACATTTGAGGTATTTTTTAAATTAACGTGTTATTGATATACACTCTTATGAAGGTTTCATGTGAAAAAACAATGTGGTTACTACTTTTACCCATATTATCAAGTCCACACCCATACCCCAATGCAGTCACTGTCCATCAGTGTAGTAAGATGGCACAGATTCACAGTTTGCCTTCTCTGTGCTACACTGTTTTCTCCGTGAACCCCCACACCATGTGTACTAAACATAATACCCCTCAATCCCCTTCTCCCTCCCTCCCCACACCCCTCTCCTTTGGTAACCACTAGTCCCTTCTTGGAGTCTGTGAGTCTGCTCCTATTTTAACATTTGAGGGTTTTTAATTGTAATTATTTTTGAAAGTGAATACATAACTGAATAGTATTCCATTATATATGTACTGTTATTTATTTTACCATTCTGCACTGTGATTATTCTTGTATATAAGTTTCTTTTACATCTTGATTATTTCCATTGGTGGACATACAGGACTGTGTCCTAAGGAATTGCTGGGTCAAAGGGTAAATCATTAAGATTTTAAATATACATTGTCAAATTGTCATCCACAGAAGTTATGTATGAGACCGCCATTTTTGACACACCTTTTCTGAGACTGGTTATTATAATTTAAAAAATATTTGTCAGTTTTAGAGGCAAAACTTGCTGTTTGAATTTGAGTTTTGATTATAATGACACTGAATGTTAAAAAATATGTATTAAGCAAGGTAGTTTTGTTTGTCTTTCATGAACTTTACTCATTTTTTGCTGAATGGATATTTATCTTTTCTTATGATTTGTAAGACATCTTCAGCTATAAGGATATTAAACCTTTACCTGCCATTATATTGAAAAATATTTTTCCAAGTTTACCATTTGTTTACTGTTTCTTCCTTTTCTACATTATGATCCAATAAATATTCACTTGTATTTTTAAATAGACCTTTTTTAAAAAGTAGTTCATTCTAATTTATTTGAGATTTATTTTGGTGTATTTGTAAGGTAGAAGATCTAAATTTATTGTTTTTGTTTCAAATAGTTAACCAATTGTTCTATCACCATTTATTAAATAGGCAATTTCCCCATTTAAAAATGACACATTTAACACATGCTAAATTCTTATCTATTCTGCAGTCTGTTTCTGCTCCATTCATCTGTTTTTTTATTCCCATTGAGATTTTAGTTTATACAATTTATAAATTAATTTGGGGAGAACTGACATCCTTCTAATTATCAAATTACTTCAGAGGATAAAAATAAGAGAAGGTATGTGTGTGTCCTTTCCAATTAGATTCTATAATTAGTGTTTCGTAGATATTTGTGGCACTTAACAGTAATTGTACTTAAAAAAAGGCTATGTTTTTGAAAAGTACTTTTGGCATTGTCTGATATTAGGGAATGGATTTTGAATAAAGAGAAAGCCGAATGAGGGCACAGTGTACATAGCTATAGAACATGAAAGAAACTGGCAAGTTACAACGGAGTTTCTAAATGAAGGGAAAGTAAAACAAGGAAGAGAGAAGGAAGATGGGGAAAGAATAAGAAAAAGTAAAAGTAAAAAAAATATATATTTATATCAAGAGCAGAATATGAAAAAGAAATCTGAACTTGTAAAAGGAAAAAAAAAAAAAGAAAAAAGCCAGAGGGAGAAAGGGAGAGGGAAGGGGAGAGAGAGTGTGTGTGTATAAATGTTTGATGTAAACTGAAATAATTTAAATACGAGAAAGCTGGAACAGAGCTGCTTTAAATTTCTACCTTTCTCTGTCTGGGCTTCTCTTCAGCCCCAGGTGTAGGTGGCCTGCTCTGCAGTCTGCAGGTCGTTTTCAGGGTGAGCTGTATTTGCTGCAGTTCTTCCTTGGTGTGTGGGTAGGAGGAGGGTTCCATCTTCCTTCCTCCTCTGCCATCTTGAGCCCTTTCTCCCCAGGGCTGCTTTTAATTTTTATGTTAACCCATAAATGAATCAAGAAATTAAATGTAAAAGGGGAAAAAGCTTCTATTTTAGAAGCCTCCATTTAAGACATTAAAGAAATATTTTTCTTGTAAAATGCATTCATTATTTTTGGAGTTATTTTTTTAAAACATGTACCTAGATATTCTATATATATTTTATTATTTGAGCACAGAAAATATTTGGGAGCTTGTTTTTCATGCCTTATAATACAATACCTGAAAAGCACTGGTCTTACTGAAGTAGTTTTTTATGTGATTTATAATAGTGAATTCTCTTCCATTTATTATTTCTGGGCAGCTCTTCACTGTAATGTCTAGTTATTTGGAAAAAAAACTAATAAGGTAAAAAAGCATACAGAAATAGATTACTAGTATTTGGGTATATAGGAAAAATAATTTACCAGGACGCTTCACAGCTATGTTTAAAGTGAAGTGTAGTGCTTGGATTTAAGGGTCCCCCACTGAGAATGTAATCGCAGATTCTCACATTTCTTCCTGAAGGTGGCAGTATTTCAGTGACTAAAACAGTGATGACAAGAGCTCTCCAAGATCTATGAAGGTGTCATTTTGTGACGCCAGTGTCCCTGCAGTAGGAGTTTTCTATTTCTTGGTTTGAATCATTTGCCTGTAGGGACACATGCTGCCTGTCTGCTAACCAATGACTCTTTAGGATGAGGACTCTGGACAATAAGGTAGCATTTTAGTCACACAGATACCAGGAAAAAGCTTTTGTTGCCATTGGGGAGAGAAAAAAAAAGAAATGTGTTATTAAATTTAGAATTTAGTGTGAAATAGCAAATGTAAGGATACAAGAAGCCGAATAATGTATTTTTTGATTGCCAGGTACTATCTTTACTGAGTGGCCTTTTAATCCATACTGTTATTTTTCTTAAGAGACAAGCAAATTTTTCCAAGTGTTCGGTGAATATAATGACTATATAAACACAATTTTATTTTTGTCAGTAATTAAGGCATTGCCAACTAATTTTGGAACAAATGTATTAACAATCAAAAGAAAATGAATTTTATACATTTTATGCAGCAAATTCTAAGAGGAGGGTATTGTACATATCTATGTATATATGTATTAATTAACTAACACATGGAGAATTAAATGCACATAAGCAGCAAAAGTAAATACAGATCTAAAATCAAAACTACAGAGCAAAAGCAAAACTGATCTAAAAAGTATCAAATTGGCAAAAACTATTTAATTTTATTATGATATTTTAAGTAACAAATAAACATTAACAGTATTGATGTTCAGGGGTTAATTTATTTATTTTGATTGGTCAAAGCCATATTATGCCCAAAATGGATTGGCTGATTTGCAGTATTGTTTATACTTAAAATATCTGGATTTTAGATCTGCTGAAGTAAATTGATACTATAAAGCTCTGAGGGATGCTGGGAATTACACTCCTCTGAAAGTTGTCTTTAAGAATGGAAGCTACATTTTATTCAGTTACCATATTTTAAAAAATTCTCTTGAAAATAAAATATTTATCCTTCAGACTTTTTATCAATTCAGTGTCAAAATAAACCTCAGTAGAATTGTAAATGCTTTTATATATAATTATACAAATTTTAACTTTCCTCTTCTTTTTATTCTAACCGTATAAATTGTACCAATTTTTGTGAGTTTCCACTTATGAATATAGTCCCACAAAGTTTTTGCTAGTTTTTCAAGATCTCAAGCTCTACGTTTATGGACCCCTTAGGTATATTTTCTCAAATGTCCTAATATCTAGTGAATTAATACTCTTTTCTTGAATCATAGATACTTACTAGACTTTACCTTCTCTTTTCTACTCTATACAATCAATATCTAGTAGATATCCAGCCATTTTTTCCACAGAAACTATCTTATTCAGTTATTTACTTTTCTTCTTAGAGCAGTTTTAGGTTCACAGCTAAACTGAGCAGACAGTACAGAAATTCCCATACCCCTCTGTCCCCAGCCAGCTTTCTGCACTGTCAACTCTGCACCAGAGTGATACATTTGTTACAATACACGAATGGACCTACCTTTACACCCAAAGTCCATTGTTGAATTAGGTATTGTACATCCTGTGGGTTTTGTCAAATGTATGTAATTCCTCCTTCTTATTCCTTCTATCATTTATTGTACTTATACATAAGCAGATGTGTATAAACATACACACACATGTAAGCACACATTGTTGCTATTATTATTTTGAACCAATTGTTATCTGAGAGAATAATAACATAAGAAAAATGAAAGTTTTTTCCTTTTTTCCTTTCACTTACTCATTCTCTAACGTTATTCCTTTCTTTATGTAGATCCAAGTATCTGATCTATGTAGTTTTCCTTCTGTTTGGAAAACTTCTTTTAACATTTCTTGCAGGTCTACTGGCAACAAATTCTCTCAATTTTTGTTTGTCTTTGAAAGTTTTTATTTGTCCTTCACTTTTGAAGGATGAATTTACAGGGTACAGAATTCTAGGTTGTTGATTTTTTTTTTCTCCCAACATTTTAAATATTTCACTCTACTTTATTTTTGCTTACATGGTTTCTGAGGAGAAGTAGGATGCAATTCTTATCTTTGCTTCTCGATAGGTAAGATGTTTAATTTCCTCTGGCTTCTTTCAATTTTTTCTTTATCTTTCATTTTCTGTAGTTTGAAAATGATATGCCTAGGTGTGTCTTTGGGGGGCATTTATCTTGCTTGGTATTTGCTGAGCTGCCTGGATTTGTGGTCTGGTGTCTGACATTAGGGGAAATTCTCAGTTATTACTGCTTCAACTATTGCTTCAATTCCTTTCTCTGTTTCTTCTCCTTCTGGTATTCCCATTACATGTATGTTATACCTTTTGTAGTTATCCCATAGTTCTTGTATATTCTGTCTATTTTTTTGTCTGTTTTTTCTCTTTGCTTTTCAGTTTTGTAAGTTTCTATTGTCATATGTCAGAGATTCTTTTTCAAACATATCCAATCTACTTATGAGCCTAACAAAGACCCTATATATTTCTGTTACACTGTTTTTAATCTCTAGTATTTCTTTCTTGGTTCTTAGAATTTCCATCTCTCTGCTTACATTATCCATCTTTTATGGAATATTTGTCTACTTCCATTGAAACTCTTAGCATACTAATTATGGTTATTTTAACTTCCCAGTGTGATAATTCCAACACAGCTGCCATATCTGACTCTGGTTCTGATGCTTGCTTGCTCAGTTGCTTCAAACTACTTTTTTTTTTTGCCTTTTAGTATGCCTTTTAGTTTTTGTTGCAATCCAGATACTGAGTGAAAGAAACCTCAGTAAACAGACCTTTAGTGGTGTGGTGGTAACCTGTGGGGATAGGGAGAGCCTCCTGTAATTCTGTGATTAGTCTTAGTCTTTTGATGAGGCTCTGCCCCTGGATGGTGAATCTTATCAGTGCTTTTCAATTTCCCCCCTCTTACATGGAACAGGATAGCTAGAGGGAGCTGAAACTGTGTATTTCTCTTCCCCCATATGGAAGACTAGAGGGAGCTGAAATTTGGTATTGAGCTTTCCCATGTAGGTTAGGATCTGATAAAACTCCAGCAGGTTAGGCTCTGGTAAAACAGTTTCTCTTAAGAGCAGGCCTGGTTAAGAAGAATAGATATCTCTGGCATATTTCAAAATGGTTATTTTTCCCCTCCCTCTGCCAGAAGTATGAGAGATTATTCTCCAGTATTCACAGTGAGGATCTGATAGAGCTCCTGGAGGTGAAATTCCAGCTTGTTTCTTTTTTCCAGTTTTTGAGTTTTACAAAAATGGATAATGAAAAGAAGGAATGGGCCAACAAAAATGAACAGTGAAAGTGGTAATGCTGGAAGTGAATTTTGAAACAAATGTAAATGGAGTTTCAGAAGAAAGAGCTGAACCATGGGAATGTTGACACAACTGCTGCTTTAGAGTCTAGATGTGCAGCCAGAGGAAAATATGAAAGTGAACGTGTAGACATATGAGGCATTTAGTTGTGATGAAAAGAACAAAGATGTCCCAGAGGAAATGACACTGGCAAAAAAAACCTTCACATTAAAGGAACTTTTGGAAATATTTCATGACATTAACAAAAGTGCAAAAGATAAAATGTTGGAAGCAGATCCAAATTTAGAAAGAAGCAGCGAAGTTCACCAAAGCACAGAAAGAATCTTCAGTTCGTATCATAAGGTAATGTGATGAGAAGAAGACAAGGACTGTTCAAACTAACCTTTTTCAAACTAATTTTTTCACAAAGAAATGACACTACTTTCCAATGTTCAAATTATTGTGTATTAAGTAAATACTAGCTTTATTATTTTTTTCATTTCTCTATATGTTTATAACTGACAGTTAAGAGTTTTTCATGCTTTGACAAAAACAGGCAACTTTCCCACTAGGCTTTTAAATTTCAACAGTGTTTATGCTAATTTTGGTTCTGTCACCAAAATTAAGTTAAATAACTAACATTGTTTGGCATGTAATATCAAAAACATAAAGAAGAACATTTAATAGTATGCTCACTAAAATTACACTGAATTTAAAAAACATCAACATAAACATGCTAATATTCTCATAATAATTATTTAATTAAAAAAATTAGTCCCTCATTACTTTGAGTTTGAAACTACAATACTTTTATGTTAAAAAGTCAATTAATAAAATAAAACAGTAAGACAAGAAGCTAAGTGGAAAACTTCCAAAGTGAAAATTCTTGCTTCACTTTGGAAAACAGAAAACTTTACTGTGTAAATAACATTTGCTCTTTTAGGTGAAAAACACATGGAGTTGGTTCTTTCCTTCCTTCTCTAATCTACTCTTTATGGCCAGTGCTGCAAATTCCCAAAGTTCTCGGCCTCTGTCCATCTCTCAGAACAAGACGGAAATCGGAATTCTACTGTGCGGTCCACTCTTTTGTTCTCCTTGACTTTCCTGCTCAGTGTTCCCCCTGTGTGGGCACCTCCTCAGGAGACGGGTTCTTTGCCTTCCTTGGACTTCTTTTACAGTCCACTTTCTTATCACTGCTATTGGAATTAGATAATATCATACAATTGCTTTACGCAGTCTTTTTCATACTTTTTTTTAAGGTAGCAGAATGTGTTTTTCAAAAGAATTCTTAAATGGAAGCTGAATGTAAGTGTTAGATGACAAACTAAATGGAGACTGGAGTCCCATCTGATTTTTGGCTTCAGGAGGGACCTCTGGGTCTTCTGCCTGCAATTGTCAGCACTCAAAGCAGAGTGGCAAAATCTCTGGCTTCGCCCAGCAAATATTCTTCACCCACGTATGCAGCTTTTCCTACCACTTTAAGATTCCTTTTAAAAGCCCATGTCTTTTCTCCTTTGAACCTAATCTTAATGGAGCATATTCAAAAGTGTTTTTTAAACAGAGATTTTACCACATGGACACAGAAAGTCCAATGTCTTTAATTTCTACCTGTGGGATCTGGCAGTATAGTGGGATAAGGCACATTCAGTTTGGATATCCCAAAGATCAGTGACAGATATAAGCAGAGTGATGGGATAAGGGTAATAGGAAACCAGTCAACTAGTTGCACAACTGAAATTTAAGCAATGTATGTGGGGATGAGTGACATAGTGATATGACTTTTAAATAGCCATTTTGTGTATTCCAGGTGTTATGAGACTTTCAGATATACACCAACTATAGTTACTTACCTTCCTGTGAGATGCTCTGTGATAAACCATTTTCTTTAGTCAGCTGCCATTTTGTTTTATTTTGTTTTCTAAGATTCTTCTATTCACGGGTAAATCATCTAATAGAAGAATTCTCAATGAAAACCCAGTAACACTACAAAATGATATAAACATATCTTTTATACCTTGTCTTTAAAATATATATATATATACCACAAAGGCAAAGAAGGAGAATTCTGTAATAGTTTGCACAGCAGTCTACCAGGAGAAGCAGTTTTGGAACTCTAGGAATGGGAAGGTTTTTCTTTTTTCACTTTTACCAGTGATTAAAATAACAAAATCCACTTCAAATGTTATGGATTACATTGAGTATTCTCTTAGACTTCTAAATTTGAAATCCTTCGCTGTTGTCTTTTTGTTATCTTATTAGCAAATACTCTTAGATCTGTTGGCCCTAGTGACATCCATCTCAAATTTTCCTCAAGCACCCGCTTAGAATTTTATTATATAGCAAAATAAGTACCTTCATCTGCAGCTTCCAACACATGTAGAGACTTAAGCAATATAATTAATATCCAACCACACTGACTGTGAATAGCTAATGTTGTGAAAGTATTACAGTGATTTAGAAATAGTAAAATAGTATAGTGATGTGTTCTCTAATCATTTTTTGACCATGTATCCCTAATACCAACATTTCTGAGTTTAGATTAAATATGTGTTCATTTATCTATTTATAAATTAGCATATTATGTATTATAAAGAACATTCAAAACAGACTTAGGAAATACACTAAATAACATTTAAATGTAATTTGTTTTTTATTTTACTTTTGATGGTATATCAATATATATAATAAGAGCACTATTATTGAATATGCTTTAGTAGCTCTTTTTGAGTACTTTTTATATACCAATTCAAAATTCTGGTTCTATATTTAGTTTTAATCCTGTTTTCCTAGACAAAAATTCTTGAAGATGTATAGATTAAAATGAAAGAAATGTATCATTGGCTAAAACAAATTTAACTATAACATTAATTTTTCAGTTCTGTCCACTAATTATTAAAAGTTTTTAATTAATATTTGTATAGTAAAATACTATCTTCCTTCATGACAACCAATTCTTACAAATTAATATGAAGGTTTTATATGTTTAACAATGCTCTCCAAATTCATCAAAATTCTTTTTAAATAGGATAGAAAATTTTGTTTTCAATTTTTTGATTGGACAGCTATGATGACATGACTTTTTCAGTTACAAAATGATGGAAACATCTCCAAAAATGTATTTTCAGAATACTTGCTTTGTACTGTTCAAATTTCTTTTGAACAGTAGTGATTATTTCACTCTTTATTAAAGTGTTACATTTGCCTCAAAAGGAAAGGGAAAGTTTATGTATTTTTTAAAAATCTTCTAGGTAGGTAGCATACTATTCATAGCAATTTTTCAACATAGAAGAGTTCAATAAATTAGGAACACTTTTCAGTTATAAAAGAACGAAATGTAATGTGTCCTGAAGTTTAAGAACTCTTAAGGGCTTTGTTGTGAAATAAACTGGTGAACCTCTATTTTCAATGGCTTGCAACCATTGGCTACATATCAGAATCACTTGAAGTATTAAAACACAAACAACAGACACCAAAAAAAATGTTCCTAGGCACCTCTGGAGACTGATTTACTTATCGGTTGGGACTCAGAAGGTGGCATTTTTCAAAAGCATCCTGGGTCATGCTTACATGTAGTCAAGACTGAGATCCACTGCTATGTGTAGGACAAATATTTCCTTGGATACTTTCTACGTATTACAAAGTATTGCATATATCCTATTTAAACTCATATAATCCATAAATTCACTTCACTGGACACAGGTCAATAGCAGTATGTCCCAGTGTCAAGGAGGATAAAGGCTGTGGTTGCCATGTCAAATCCTCTGGTAAAACTCTCATTCTTTCCTCAAGTTTTTTTTTTCATTTAAAATTTATTTGTTTAAATTAAAAGTGTTTTAAATGTTAAAATGTTTTTTAATTAAAAAAAAATTTTAAAGCACATAATATAAAATTCATTATCTTAATAATTCTCAAGTATATAGTTCAGTTGTGCTGACTATGTTTATGTAATATAACAGATCTCTAAAACTTTTTCATTTTGTCAAACGGAAACTCTGCAATGCTTCCCATTTCCTCCTTCCCCCAGCCCTTCTGTTTCCATGATTGTGACTACTCAGGGTATGTAATCCAAGTGGAGTCATACAGTATTTATTCTTTTGTGACTCTGTAGTTACATTGTTGTTACCCTTTTGTGCACCTCATTTTTCATGTGGCCATCTCACAGAAAGGTATGAAATAAGAGAGCCATGTTTATATACTGTATTGGCTAGGATTATTTTTCTTACTCTTTTAAATGAAAATTTGTAAATGAAAGTTCTAACATTTTCTTTCCTCTGCCCCATGGATGGTCTTGTACAACTCACTGTCAATGCCTTCTAGCTAGAGACCACCAGGAACATACCTGTAGTTGAACAAGTTGGGTTTATTACTCATTTCAGCAAGGGTGAACACATACCATGGGAACATACCATTTCAGTAAAAGAATGTTAAAAAAGACTGATAGGACTTGAGTGACTTGGAGGAGGGTCTAAGGAAGCAGATAATCATTCAGCTGAGTGCTGTCAGGACAATTCTTTGATTGAGTGTGGGATAAATGGCAGAATTTCCAGAATCTCCCACCTAGCCTTAGTTCATTTACATATCAGTAGGTGTTTACCACTGCAGGGCCTCCTATCGATCTGATCTGGGGCAAGGAGTGGAGAGAAAATGGCTATTCTGTCCTCCCTTCCATCCTGGGATGTAATTGGTCTGGCATTTGCCAGTCACCAAGGACCCGCTCATAGACCTCCTGCCAGAAGAGGTGGGTGGGGAAAGCAGAGTGCCAGCGGTGGCTGGAAGAGATGGACAGTGCCAAGCCTGATTAGGAACTGTAAGAAACAAAAGCCTTTCTCCCAACCTACCCATTCCCTTGACTTATTTCAGTTTCACTGGTTTCATAGGGGACTTGTGGGACTGGGAGTACCCTTCCCCCAGAGCTACACTGGGTATCTTGAGAAATCCTATCTATAGAGAGTGCAGGGATAAAGCAATGATTGGTGACGAAGCAGCAGAAAATTATATGAGCCAGAAGAGGGGGATGTTAGGTATTTTGTGAGTTTTTATAGTGAACATATTTTGGTCTGTGCTTAGACAAAATTACAAAGTGGCTTTATTTTGTCTCACTTTATCATGATTTCAGAGTGGTCTTGTCTAATGCTGGTGTCCTCTGAGATTGTTTGTGTGTGTCAGGAGGGAAGCAGGGCCTGGCCCTTAAGGTTAGTCCAGATTGCGACAACAGTGATACTAGCTGGGGTGCTGGGCCAGTTCCTGGGTCTCAGGAGCCACTTTCTTCTTCACCACCATTGGGGATATGTGGGCTTGGAGTCAGGAGACCTGTGATTCAAACTCAGTTTCACCACTTACAGCAGAGTGATCCTGGGCAAATGTGTAACTCTCTGCCACTTCAGTTTCCTAAGTGCACTTACCTCAAAGGAACGTGGTGAGCATTAAATGAGGTAAAGCATCTGGAATGCTGAGCAG
Organism: Smutsia gigantea; assembly: GCA_032199065.1. Lineage (NCBI taxonomy): Eukaryota > Metazoa > Chordata > Mammalia > Pholidota > Manidae > Smutsia > Smutsia gigantea. Next base: position 1,103 of record JAVSCE010006307.1, on the reverse strand, counting down.
ATTAATTTTTATAGAGTGGGAAGTTGTGTCAGCAACAGTAGTCTCTTTTTAGCACTCTCTCATGTGAAACTCTTCTATTCATTTAAGAAACATTTGTTAGGTGACTACCATGTGCCAGTTACTGTGCTAGGGAATTATGCTAGGTGAACAAGGCATACGAGGCCTCTGCCCTTACAGAACCAACTGTCCAGCATGGGTTTCAGACACTTAAACAGGAAATTTAATAGAGGGTGAAAGGGTCTATGAAGGGGACTGTGAGAGTCCCTAACACAGCTTAGCAGGGCACAGGAACTGTGTCTAGGAGAAAGGGCTGTTTAAGTGGGTATCCGATAGATGGGGGGGAGTCACCTGGGGAAGAGCACTCCTGGTAGAAGGAACAGCATAAGCTAAGACAGGACAGTGAGAGAGAACATGGCACAGCCTGTTCAGTGGAAAACAAATAAACAAAGTAAAAAAACAAGAGCAGAAAGAGAAGAAATAACTTTTTAAGTGCATGTCTTATAAAACAATTTCAAGTCTCACACACAATTTTATATGCCACTGCAACAGTAATTATTACTCATTAATTAATTAATGATTCAATGCTTTGAAAATGCAAAGTGAAGCACATTTGCAAACAAATTGGTGATTAGCATGATTACTGTTTCAATATAGCCTCTGTTTACTCTCTGCACTTGGACTTCCAACTTGCTGCCTGCCTTCATGCACCAAAGACAGCTGCTTCACAATAGGCTGGTTTGGTGGCTATTTTTGGCTTTCCCTGGGTTGTGAATGAACCCAAGAATGACTAACAATGGAAAGAGAATAAGGGATCTGAACGACTTCCAAAGTCCTTTCCCAGTAAGTCGTTCTGCAACGTTTATTACTCTCCCAGTTTCTAATACCTTAAAATCTGGCTAAAAGTATTGGGAGTTTGAGCTGTGGGGGCATCTGGTGAAGGAAATACACTAAGGGCTATTTTGGGTTATTTCAGTATATAAATACCCTTGAGTGACCATCAAATAAACATAACTTCCTGGGGATTCCATGTATTACCTCTACTATTACACATAGTTTCTAGAGAAAGAAATGACTAAATGGATTTCTAACCACTTGTATCTTTT